>VUYV01000012.1:5693787-5802955 GCA_008711295.1 Anarhynchus alexandrinus | reverse complement strand
GGAGCTGGGGTGGGGGGAAGGAAAAACAAAAGGGTCACAACGCAGAATCATTCATTCCAAATGGCAACACGCTCTTCTGGACGAAGCAGGAGGCAAAAGCGAGGCCAAAGCAAGAGGCAGAAGTGTCGGGGAGTCCCCGCGGTGTCCGTCCCCCCGACACGGGGGGGGGGGGGGGGGGGGGGGGGGGTCATTCTCCCTCCGCAGAGGGGTGGCTGCACCCGCAACCCAATTCCACACTCCCACCTACCGGGAAGCGGAGGGCAGCAGCGCCCGTCAGCACTTTGTATCTCACCTTTCCTAACTACGTTTCCTTATGAAAATGGGACAAGAGTGGCGATCGCCTAAGGCACCCCTTCCCCCATCGTTTTCTGAAGTAGCAATAGGAAGGACACAGCACGCGGTTAAGGTCACTCGAGGGAGGAGGAGGAGGAGGAGGAGGAATGTGAGAGCAGCACAGTGGCAGATGCAGCTCGCTACTGACCCAGGCAAGAGAATACGTGGTCAAACTACCCACGGCAAGGGTTTGCACCAGTTGTGAGCACATCATAGAGAGGTGGCATCACAGTAAATGGCACTGAGAGCTGCAGCTTATTATCGTCTGGAAGATGAAAAGAACAACAACAAAAAAATCTTTGCTTTCATAATCTTAAAACCATTATGCAGATCAATATTGATTGCGTTGCTTGCAGTGGCAACAGCCAGGACACCCGAGACCTCCCGCCGGGCTGCCTCTGTGGGCTCCCCACGGGAGGGACCGCGCTCTGTGCAGGGCAGGGCGGCCACCACCGCTGTCCACCCCCTCAGGGCAGGTTGGGGCTCTGGGCCTGATTCTCCTTCAGGTCTTACTTACATTGGTCATCTTATGAAAAGAAACAGACGACAGGTGAAAGAAATTCAGTTTCTCACAGTTTGTTTTCGCGATATAAAAACACAGACAAAATGAGGGCTCAACAAGCTGCAGACGGGAGCAAGACAGGCGTTTTAAGGGCACGATATTGCATCTGGAAATATGTATCAACTTTGAGGAGAAAGTTGCTGGGAAGTTTTGCACTATCCTGCTTACACTGCATTCGAATGCTACAGGCAAGACAGAATTTTACCTCAAAGTATCCATTAAATTCTCAAGCAGTTGCTCAAACAGCTCACCATTACCACATGAAGCTCTGCTGCAGGGTAGTGAACGGACCACGGGAGGAGTGGGCAAAGAAAATGAGAAAGTGCTATTTATAGAGGGAAAATTCAGTNCTCAGCCTTCTCTTCTCTAGGCTAAAGAGTCCCAGCTCTCTCAGCCTTTCCTCATAAGGGAGATGCTCCAATCCCTCAATCATCTTGGTTGCCCAAATGAGAAAGTGCTATTTATAGAGGGAAAATTCAGTACAATAATATGATGTTTCATTCTTTTATTCAGAAGTCATAAATCCTTACATTTCAGGCTGCAGCCAGCCTCTGCAGTGATTTCAGTTAGCCCAAACCATCCCCACTGGCACGCTATTTCACAGCTCCTTGTGTTGGTATTTCTGTGAGAATTCATGGCATCGTATATATATTACACCCGTTACGCAGCTGGTACACAGTACAGTCATAGACTCAATTCTATTTTGGTCAAACCCTTCATTAATTTTAAGAATAATTTTTAAAACTGTTTTTAGAAATACAGCCAACTAATACAAATATAAAGGCATTTCAACAGTACGTGTGCTAGAAGTGATTAGCCAAAACAGAGCTGAAAAAGTTTTGGTGTCCCTCCCCTTGCAAACCTCTCATTTGCATCCTTCTACTCTTTTCCTAGGAAAATGCTTATACGATAAATACTGAAGATGAATTAAAACAAGAAGGGTTAAATAAATTGCAGAAATTCTCTATATCACATCTAAAGGATGTGAAGGATCTAAATCATGATGAAGGAAATCCCGATGTGCATGTCTGAAGTCCCCTTTTATTGTACACATTGATTAGAAATGGGTGATTAGAAATGGATGATTTGACAAGCTCAGTCGTTCAGAGGAATATTTTAATTTATTGATGGCTTTTCCAAGTTCATTTGGGAAATCAGGCAGAGAAGGTCAATATTCAGTTCCTTAGTCTTACCTTACCGGAAGCTCGGTGACATCGCTCAGGACTGTGGCAGACAGCCCACCTCTGAGCAATGAGCTTTTTCACATCAGGGGACAGATTTTTTTCTTCTTCCAGCAAGTGATAGAACCATAGAATATCTCAAGTTGGAAGGGACCCATATGGATCATCGAGTCCAACTCCCTGCTCCTCACAGGACTACCTAAAACTAAACCATATGACTAAGAGAGTCGTCCAGACGCTCCTTGAACTGCCGATCGGCTTGGTGCTGTGACCACTTCCCTGAGGAGCCTGTTCCAGTGACCGACCACGCTCTCAGTGAAGAACCTCTTCCAAATGTCCAGTTTGAACTTCCCCTGACATAGATTCATTTCATTTCCTCGTGTCCTATTACTGGTCATCAGAGAGAGGAGATCAGCGCCTCCCCCTCCACTGCCCCCCTTGAAGAAGGTGTAGACTGTGATGAGGTCACCCCTCACCCTTCTCTTCTCCAAGCTGAACAAACCAAGTGACCTCAGCCGCTCCTCAGAACTCCTGCCCTTGAGACCTTTCACCACCACCTTGCTCACCCTCCTCTGAACACACCCAAACGGTTCAATGTCTTCCTTATATTGAGGCACCCAAAGAAATTGGTGTTTGCAAATGAAGGCTGACTTTCCAACGTTCGCTCTCTTGCCAGTTAACATTCTCTGCAATTTTATTACGCTGACAATTCACGCCAATTCTTTTTTAACTGAGCAATAACAGCTCTACCCTATGTTGCAACGTCTTCATGACTTGCCAAACACAACGAGCATATTCTATATGACTGTCTGAACCACTATTGCAGCAAAATGAAGACTGAAAAACATATGCCAATATTTCAAAGAATCAGGGGAAAGAAAGTGAAAAAAAAAAAAGTGATTTATAAGTAGATATTCAGCTTTTGATTTACCATAGATATTCCAAAGCTTATTTTTGAACCATAATTAATTACCCGTCATAATTTAACACTTAAATTTAACATCTAAGTGATACTGCTTTCCACTGAAAGTAAGAAAGATGCATGGACTGAATAGCCCTGTTGACATTGTATTTCTAATTTATTCGGGGTATTCTTGAAAATTAACTCTCAGTTGTACAACATAAGCTTTGCTGTAATCACTACGGTAAAGTAGTAACGACTGCAATCATGATTTACAGTTTTAAACTGTCTAAAATTCTGAAGAAATTAGCCTACTTTAAAATGCTGAAAGAGTAATACATTTTTAAATGCTAAGAAGCCTACAGAAAGTGCTTTGCATTTTTATAATTTTGATAAAATACAAATTTTCTGCTTTGAGGAATACACAATGGAGCCTTGTGTATGCATAGACATGATGGAAAAATAACACCAACTCCAATTACAGAACATTACAGCAACTTAATACTATGGAAAGTATAACTCTTCTTCCCACACAGAGCAACTTTTGTTTTCTCAAATATAATAGATTGTAACTGAAATCTGGGGCACTTTTTAACAAACACATTCTCAGTAGTTGATATTCAGTCATGATTTATTAACTTTTAAAAACCTGTATTAAGACTTTTTCCCAATAAATGGCAGATTTATGAATATTTTGTAATTGTCTCTATTCATCTGGCCACCTATTACCATGAGTGTACTGCCCTAAATGTTTCCATGTGAGAAACACATTTCATGGTAATTAAATTTTCTTGTATCGGTTACGTGTCCAATTACAGTCAGCTGTGCATTTTGACTGCGTGATTGTACACTTACAGCAGGGACTTTTTGACTAACGTACATAAAAACATTTGACTTTGCTGGTTATTTAGGTTAGAGCATGAATATTACCTCGGAACAGGAAGCATACGCAATTGTATTCTAAACGCAGAGCGCATCATACAGAACCCGTTTTGACGTTAAATTGGTGGTCCGGCCTCATCTGGAGCACTGCACCCGCCATCCCCAGCAAGGACATCGCCAGGTTCAGAGAAAGCGATGGAAACCAGAAAGATCAGGATTATTCAGGAGGGCGATGAACAGACAGGAACGGAATAAAATGACACATAGATGGTATAGGGAAAGTAAGCTGGTGCTTTCTGTGCTGCCATCAGCACAGTGTGTGCGTGAATAAGAGAATTAAAACCTGGTAAATTCAAAGCTGATAAGAAGAAATATGCTTTCATTCAAGAAGTAATTAGACCGCTGAACTCTACTTAGGCTGTTGATGAAATCTTTCAAAGTTTTCGGTGTTAAGAGGGACAGAACATTCTTGTGGACTGAGAGAACGTCCAGATCTGCAGTGATGAACAGCCAGTTTTGGACAAAAATGCATCAGCTTTGTCCATTTTTTTAATTCCAGATTTACATAGAGGATTTTTTTGGTTGGGGATGTTCCCCCACATCATTTCACGGGGTCCTTTTTGCACTTCCTGTGACCGCTGCTCACCACTCTTGGAGTCAGGAGAGTGGGCTGGATGACTACGCGTATGATTTAGCATCGGCAGTTTCTCAGAAATTCCGATGACATAAAGAAAGCTAAGTTTTTTATTTATCAAATAACAAAAAGAATAATTTGGCTCAGTAGCAGGTGGTTTAGGCGGCAGGGCACCAGTAAGGTAAAAAACATTCAGAGCTATCATACATGTTTCACAGCATACAAGACTTGCGTTCACATAAGAGCTTCCAGGTTAGATCTTCTGTAGTAACCCTTAAAGCATGTCAGGGAAGCGAATAGTTAAAATTCTCCTCAGAAACAAGCTAAATAGCTGCTCAGCTAAACCAGCCTGAATGCAGGATACAGAACGAGATCTGTGCATCTTTCTGTGGCCAGAAGACTCTTTCCTTTTCCAAGGGCCGTGAACCTTCTGAGGCTCAACTGCCCTGCTTGCAGACGTTGTACCTGAAAGATGAACCCCATGTGACATCTGCTGGCGTGTCTGCACCCAAAATGTGTGAGATCCACCTCCCAGTTCCTGCTTCGCCTGGTGGTTTGAACCACACGTGACTACCATAATTTGGTAAGTGACCTCCACTGTGTGGCTGTCGACCTCTATTGCACTGGAGTACTATGTTGCAAAACTGTTCTAAAGGTCACCGAGAAAGCTTGGGTTTTAAAGCCCAGCTATCTACTGAAAGAATATTGGAGACGCTGAATCTTTAAGTGAAATCCCACCTCAGCTGAAAAAAAAAACTAAAAAAAAAAAAGGATTACATCTGATGGTCACCTGAATCTACAGATGCTTTATCCCAAATGAAATTGGACTCCACCCAAACACGTGCTTTGCGTCCCAAATCTTTTTATGGTGCTCTACCCGAGATGCTCAGCATTTATTTTGGATAGCTGCATTCTCTAAAGCAAATACGCTGTTGAGTATCAGAAGCCAAACAGTAACATTTACAGAATACATGGCAAAAAACCAAAACGCTCCTCTCATATCACCTTCAGAGATGTTAATCTGGGTAAAAAACTCAGTTCACGCTTATGTTCACTCTGCCAAAGGAATCAGTGGTGACATTATTACTGGTGGTATCCCCAGTGGTACTTACTTTTACTCGTGCTTGCGTTTGATAGCGTAAACAATTTTACATAGTCCAGAGGACTGGTTATGTTAAGAAATAAATTTTGGCATCCAGTTTTTAGTCCACCCACATATATTTTGTGTAAATAATCTGTACGATTGCTCTGCATCGATTGGCTGCTAAAATTTCCCCTTGTTTGTCTTCAAGAGCAGGGATTGGATACATATGGAGGTTACAGCTAAATTTGAGTGGCAGTAAGCACTTGAAAGAAAATAGCTTGTTTTTCAGAAAAATATTTTCATGAGATAAAACACGATAGAAAAACCGAGTGATAAAGAGGATTCCATCTCCTGCCATGATGCAAGTAACATACAAACTAGTCACCAAAGAATGATCACATTTGTTTGTAGTTTTATTTTACACTTTACTATTTCAGGAATTTCCCATAATTCTTAATATAATCTAATTTTATGTCTTAAAAATCCCCGATACGGAGCATCTACAGAATGCAACTAGGGCAAGGAAGTGACTTCCACTTTTGGGTAGACTCAGTATAAGACCAAGATAGACTATGACTTGATGCTACTGTGGTATCAACTATCAACGTGATCGAGAAGCCCAGTATGGGCAGCTTTTACCAGCCCTTGGGGCTTACCAGCCAACGGCCCAGTGGCCACACAGACCACACAGCTCACAACGATGCTCCAACTGGGGAACACAGGGGGATTCAAATTTTCACCCAGTGTCCACATACCCCACTGTAACTACATCAGTTCAAGCAGATACCATTTTTTCCACCGTTCCTGCCCTCAGAGACTGCCACAAGAGCTGCATAGGTACCATCACCAGTTACATTAGCCGAGTCCTTCAGAGCTGAGGCTCTTCAGAGTGCAGGATGAAGGCATGGCGCGCGCACACACACACACAGGGTGTACCTAAGGAGTCACATGCCTTGCAGTCATACAGGCCAGGAGATAACACAGAACAAGGAGAGCGTAAACAGGTAAATGAAGAGTCCCCTTTTGTTGCAAGCTTGAGATGGACCATGGATTCAATCACCTCAATGCACATTGGCAACCCTGAAGGACAGAACAGATGTTAACATGCTCAGTGCTTCTCAGGCTGTAACTAACTTTGCCCCAGCTCCAAAGGTTAAGGTCACTCGAGGGAGGAGGAGGAATGCCAGAACAGCACAGTGGCAGAAGCAGCTCGATACTGACCCAGGCAAGAGAATACGCGGTCAAAGGGGAAGGCCGGCTTTCCAGTCACCTACCTGTCCCTTTGTGTCAAGTGTTTCGTAGCGGGATGTCAAGCAAGAGAGTACTGCTCGCAGATCCTGCTGCTGAGCGTAGGGCTTACCTGAGTGCAGGGAACTCAGAAGTTATTGCACAACTTCCTTACGTGTGCGTGGTTTTGGAGTCATTAATCTCCTCTATCACCATACACCCAAATGAGCATCTATATGTACACCCATATGCATCTCCACGCACAGAAGCATTCCCGACCCTTGGGAACTCTATCCTGTCAGCCACACTACAGATTTACCCGAAGAGAAACATTTCTGTTCCAGATAAACACACACCACAGAGCAAAGTCATCTGCAGTGGTGGGTACCCACTGCAAAGGTGCTAAACCAAACTTGGTGTAGGTGTAACCAAAGTAAAACACTACTACTTCTAGCGCTTTATTTCTAAAAGTGGATTTCAACTACCATCCCAACTTTGCATCATGTAGGTAAGTTTCCATTTCAAAAGTCTTTACTGAAAATAATTTTGCCTCTCCCATGGTAATGAAACTAAGTGGGTCTGAACAGATCAGTTACAACTCACCCTTACGCTGGAGTACCAAACCAGTATGGTGCCTGCACAGGCTTTCGCTAATGGTATGCGTGTGTGCAAGCACCTGCCTTCTATTTTAATATTTTAAAGATTATGCTAAAATATTTCACAACCCCAGAATTGTGCTTGCCACACCTATAAGAAAGAAACAGTTATGGTCACTGGGCCACAGGATAATCACTTCAATAAGAGTACTTTTATAACGTAAAAGTCTAGGGGATTTTTTTCAAATCAGAGTTTAAACTGAAGTAGTGTCTCTTCTGCATAAATGTTAAAGCTCTCACTTTTTTATAACAGTAAAGATTTAGGTGCTTCATAAAAATTTTGAATCCACACCATGTATAGGTGTACATTGCAGACAGTATGGGAATATAGCTCCAGGTTTCTCTAACCACCACAAAAATGAAGTAACAATTAGTATATTAACAACTAGGTTTGAATAGAACATAAAAGTGACCTACACCAGCTTCTCAAATTCACAGAAAGCAAACCAATCAAAAAATGAAGTGCATTAGAAGAAATTCACGTACCTATGCAGAAAGGGTTCAAACTGTAATCATGTAATTATCACAAAGATATACTTACAGATAAAACGCACTTCTAATGCTAAACCTTTATTCTAGTGACTACAGAGGTACTTGTGGTAGTGTTTGTCTGAATCATCTGACATTTCTCAGAATATCTGCCACATATTTTGAAAATACTCATTCTCCTCTCTGGGAGGAAGTCACAGACAGACAAATGTTCTAATAACTAGCTTTCTGTATTTACTTTTTCAAATTGTAATATCATTCCTTTTAAATTTTTGTAAAACCTGGGGTTTTTTTTAAATAAGATTGAAAGATAATAAATGCATGAAAATTGCACCCAACATGGTGACTAAATCTTTTAGAAATAGTTAATAGGTTTACGAGGCTTGTGAGCACACCACATACAAAGGGGACTCTTAGCAGGCGCTAATGTGATGAGTCCCCTGTACACAAAACCTGCATGACTGCACGTGCTTTTTGCAACCAGTAGCAGTGACTCTATCCTGTTCTCATTACGACTAGTATTCATGTTTCAATGACAAACCTCTGAATTTTCCCCCCTTAAGATTGTAGAGCCAGATTCCAAGTTGTTTAAATCTCCTCTTTGCAGTACCCGTTTGAGCTAACATGTTTTAATATTGCATCTAATCACATAATATGCAAGACATACACATTGGTTATCTGATGAGTAGGTTTTACTAGCATCGACTACTTCTCCCCTTAACATTTAACTATTGCAATAATCTTTATGTATATAAATAACCATGCACACAAGTTCCAGTTGGATGGCGGCCACCACACTGACTAAGAAGCGTATGTGTCTCAGGGATGTGAGGAGGAAGACATCCGCAAGAGATACCCACCAAGAGATCACTGCAATGTGTTAAGGGAAAAAATGCAAGTTTTTCTTAGACTTGACTTTAGTACTGAACCAAAACTAAAGAAAACAAACAACAACAAAAACCAAACAAAAAAGTTCTCAAGAAAAAGGGACAAACACTTCTTCCTAAAATAGATTGCATTCGTTGAATCAGAGAACAATCCTTCTATCATTAAAGCGTCACTCAAAATGAAGAACAAAATAATTGCTTCAATGTTCTACTTTAAAACTCCATTCCTAAAACACTATATATCGGTAAATTACATGCAAAATATATATAGGCATACATATTTNCCTAAAACACTATATATCGGTAAATTACATAGGCATACATATTCAACTCCTTTTTAAAATGTTAATTTTGCTCATTTCTGTAATGGCTTTCTATGTAATTTTCTTGATGTGAATCCAGATCAGAAGAAACTATAAATCAAGCCAGAAGCGATCCCTAAGATGGAGAGACCAAAAGCAGTTCTTACCAGACTGTACAGGCAATTATACAAATACTGGACCAAGGAATGTCACCTTTAAGGTGACAGCAATGCCCTAAGCAGCTGCTTTCATTATTAAGCTTCCAATTCACACGCTCTTTAAAGGAAAGTAATTATATGTCATTTTCTTCACCAATTCCTGCACACCAAGAAGATTTACTTAGTCCTCATAGAAAATATCCTAGAAAAGACCAACAATAGTGTACAACGGCTGAAAGCGCTTTAACCATAAGAACACTGACAGAGTAGGCTTGAGAATATTAAATGGGCAAGAGATATAAATGCAAACAACTAATTTATGCAAAAATTAATACGAGTAATTTCTGCTGGTTTAGATCTCTTACATGACCTTAAGGCACTTACATTTATTAATAAAGCTTTGCAATTACCTCCACTGTAATTCTATGCTCATGCCCTGCACTGATTGACAGATATGGAAATTCTGAAAAAGATCGGCCCTGGTAAAGGTTCAAAGTATTAAAAAAAGTCTTCACAATTTTCACTCTGCCTCTGAGTAAGCTAGTCAGACAGGCTGGCTACTCTGAAAGAAAAATCAAACAAATTACCTGAGTCAATCAGAAACCTATTGGCTGTTTTGTTGTTGTTGCGGCTCTGTTGTTGTTGGGTTTGGGTTTTTTTTAAAGAAAAATTACAAGTATACATCTACTGCTCTCCTATTGGCTGAAATACACAAAGCAGTTAGTTTTAGTCTAAAACTAAATTATGTTAGAGTAGCCAAAAAATATAACACATGCTTTCCTAATCCTATTTCTTTGTGATTACACATGTTCCCTGAGACAATTTCAGCAGAAGAAATATTAGGAAAGCAAGTGACTTTTTTTTTTTTTTCAATCTCTAATAAAGCAGGAGCAGCAGGAGCAGGAAGGGAAGCAACCAAAGCTCCACAAAACATCAGTAGTCTGTAAGTAATGGACTGCCTTATTTACAATGGAACATCCAGTTATTTATAATGTGGTAATTTAAAATGTACCATCATCAATGATTTTAGAAAATTAAGTCTATCCAAATGCAGCTACATCATGCTTATTGGTTGCTTAGCAATTAATTTAACCCCAAATCTGGAGTCAGAGCCTTTTACTAGCCATGACAAAGCAGTACCTTTAAAAAAAAAAAAAACCCTTCGTTTTATTTTTTATATTTACATATACAGAAGTTTTTGCATTAGAAAACTTGAAAACCATCTGTACATAAAATACAGCAATTAAAGTTTCCATGAATAAAATCTTAAATTTGCAAGTTTATTTGAAAATCATTACATTAAATAAAGCAGCATTAAAATCCAACAAATGGGGATGAGGATGAAGAGGAAAATAATGACCACATAACATTTGTATTCTGCCCTTCCCATATATCTTTTATGCTAGTTGAACCTTTGTTCTCAGTGTAACCTGAAAAACCTGCAAATTCGGAGTTTATCTCACTTGTCTGAAATAATTCCAGTAGGGCCTGAACTGGTGAGCTACAAGAACTTCTCTTCTCTTCAGGAACTGACAGTCCATCTGTATACTTTACACATAACTCCATATTCTGTTTCTGGGTTTCTCTTTTATTTCTTCCCAAGTAAAGCTTCACTTTTCTGCACAGCTTTCCAGACGGTGAACTGTGTGCAGTGCTGGCAGCCAATTTGTTAAGTTCTTTGTTTACAGCAGTATCAGATACCTCAGCCTCCAGAACAACATTGTGCTGCATCTGTTGATCATTATCACATAAATCACGATGTTTTGTGACAAACGTAGGATTGGCATCTGTTTTTTTCAAACACTTTGCTGGTAGAACTACTGCATTATTTAATTTTCGTTTTGGCTGTGATAGGTTTTTGTCTTTTTCACTAAAATCTGTAACCTCTGTATGAGAATGTAAAGTATACACGCCTTCCTGAAAACACTCTGTATTCTTTTTCTTTACTTCTGGTTCCAATATTTCTTTACTGAATGGCTCATAAGCTCGAGACAAGTTCTCCGCGTAGGCTTTGTCATCTTTCTGAGGGGGTGGTTGTATGAAATTTGATGATACAACAGTCTCTCTTAAGTTTGCAGCACAGGAACAATCAGTTTTAACATTTTCATCATTACTTCTAAAATTACTTTTTAGTTCTGAAGGTTGTGACAGGTGACAATGAAGAACTGAACACACAGATCCAGAAACAGGGGTAGGTATTGGTACAGAATTTGGTTGTACTTCTGCAGGCTGGCGATCCAGTTTGAGTGCCCGCATCGTCGTATCCTTCCACGAATAACTTTTCAGTGAAATGCGTTGCTTTTTCAGTCGTTCCTTCAGCTCATCTGGTCTAGTTATCTTTCCAATAATAGGAGAAAAATATCCTGTACTACATTTTGTCCTACAATGAAATTGTTTGAAATTATTAACAAACACTTGAAAGAAACATTGGTAACATAACACCACATGCAACTGATTCTAGAAAAGCAACTGAACTGACAAAGCAATTTTTGGTTTTACATTTAAAGGAAGGATACTTAAGGTAGCAACACACTATTTCTACATGAACAGAGTGCCTTATATTTGCATTTGATGTTTTCTTATTGATTTCTACAGCTCATAAAATTGTTTTAAAAATACATGAAGCAAGCAGTCTAGTATTTCAGTAAATCTCAAATAACAGTGCTATTAAGAACAAAAGAAGCTAATGAACTTAACATAATGACTATAAATAATTACAAATATTCTATCATATATACACACAAAATTAGCATAATTATATATGCTTTTCTTGACATAGTATTTCAAACCTAACCACTCAGTATTTTTAAACCACAAAAGGAATAAAGGCTTGCCTTCGTTAGAGTATCAGTTGTTTGCCTCTATTTGCATTTCCTTTGATTTCACTAAGAATATCTTTATTCATTCAATACTTTTTTTTTTTAAAGAAATGAGAAAGTTATTCCTTATATCCTGACTCCATTTGCGAACAAATCACAACAATCTTGAATTGAATTACTGTTCCAAGTAATGAAGACAGCGGTGCCTACAGTCCAAGACGTGAAACAAGTCCCTCTCCCCCATTTAAGCTTTTAAGCTATGAAGAAGAAAGGAAAATCTGCTTTCTTTGTCCAGCACAGGTAGGGCAGAAGCTAAGAGGCTTAGAGTACAGATAGGCAGATCTAGATTAGACTAGGAAAAGTTCTTCCACTGGTAAGGAGATCAGATTGACTGAGGATGATATAATTTGCTGTTCTTAGGCTACTAAGAATATCAGAACATTTTCAGAGCACCATGTCCAGACATTGCTGTCCTTCTGTCAGCAATGTTTTAGTACAGTAGATCTTGCTTTTCTTAAGCTGAAGGATAAGTAGGACAACTTTTGGCAACTCCTTTCAGTCTCATTTTCCTGTGATGCCATCTGCACTTTCAATTTTTTTTTCCTAATTTCTGCTTTGTAGAACTGATTTGCCAGGTACAACATTGCGAATTTAAGTGATTTCTTTCAGACTGAAAAATATGAATTTATTCTGTACCAGATTCAGAATTTCAGAACTAACTATCTTTATGTTCAATGTCTTAGCTCACAGAGACTTTAAAATTTAGGTAAAAATGTAACTTACCTTTTTATTTTTTTTGCATCATCTTTGTATTCGACAAACTCATAAACAAACTTTGAGATTATATCATCAACAACTTGATATTGTGTGCTTTGTGCAAAATTTCGGTGCTGTTCACTTTCAAGATGCTGGAATTAAAGACAAAACATGAAACAAATTTAATACTACAACCATGAATATACAAGTCAACAGTATGATACAGAGCAGTAAGTAAATATCATTAATTTATTACCAATGTCTCTGAGACATGAAATATTAGTGTCTTCAGCTACCATACATAGAGGCAGCAATCAAGGATTAAAACCTACAAGGGAAAAAAATACCCACTTGCTGCTTTTTAGGAGATATATTCAGAAATCTTTTAAGACAAAAAATGAATTGAACTAGGAAGTAGAAATCATTGTTAATACCACACTTAAGAGATATGACTGTATCAAAGCATATATTTGACATTTCACATACTGTTTGCAGATCTTCATATTTCTTCCCACAACATTCACAATATCCTCTCTTTTTTTTGTCCTTCTGAGGGAGCTGAACATGAGTTCCACAGTCCTTGTCACTATTTATTTTGTTTCTGTTAACAGAAAAGATATTAATGAGTCTCAAATATGTAACTGAGCTTTATACTTTCCTCTCACAGTATGTTCATTCTTATTCCCCTAATTGAAAAAAAAACCCACACCACCTCTCTATTTCCCCTCAAACTATTTACATTACGTTAGTCAATGCTTAGGAAAGACAAAGAGAAAAATTATGCATTAATTAAAAAAAAGATTTACTGCAACAAGACAGGCAGACCCAGTGGAACCATATGTAAGCATAAAGCATCCAGGTTAGTACAGATGTACTACGATCACTGACTCAGAATAAACAATGCAAAATCGCCAAACAAAAAAATCTCACTTGACAAATCAAAGGACATATTGAAATCTCTGTACATAGCTGATATAATAAAAGGTTTGATAAAAATCAAAACTAGAAAAAAAAGTCTAACATCTCATTGACTGTCAGTATTTTTGATGCCAAGAAAACATACAGCAAAACCACTTGGTCTAAACAAATCAATTCTAATTCTTTAGTAGATGAACAGTCTTTAGTAATGAACAGTCACATTTGCTGGTTATACATATCTTTTGAATGTGCTGACCAAATGCCATTTTGGCCTGTTTTTCTAGGTACAGGCTAAGTGGAAATGTAAGGAAATGAACCTCAAATTCTTCCTGGAGATTAAAATAAGAAGAGGTTTTCAATAGCTGCTCCATGACCTTCAGAGTCCTTATCTGGGGAGAGCTAGTTTGCTGCAATTCACTATTAAACCACCTGAGGATGATATGCTAGCAATAAAGCAAAACCATCAACCTCTACTTCCCTTTTACTTCAGAGTAAATAGTGCCATCTCCCTGTCTAGCCAAAAATCACTCTGACAGACTTTACCAAGTATCTGCACAGATGTACGCTCAGGAATTTACAGCAAAAAAAACCTGTCCTGAAAAAAATCTTTAACTTACAAAGCATAGCAACATATTGCTCAGCATAATAAGTGTACACAAGTCTAAATTGGTAACACTTGCCCCAGCATTTGCTGGGTCCCACAAGACAGGCTCCACCTAACTGTACTTTTACTATTACACTAGCCTTTTTACCTTCCCTCTTCAGAACTGTAAAACTCAGAGAACCAGTAAAGCAGGATATTAGCAATAGCATTTATTAAGATCGAATAATGTCTGCAGGTCTTGCCTGATGCAGAAGCAAGTAGAATAGACAGCTTAGTTTCAACAAGGTTTTTTTCCCAAATAAAGACAAAACAAGCGAACACTCCCCCTTTCTCTCTCCTGAAACTGACATTCCCCACATCTACCTGCTGAGTATGAAATAATCTCCCACCTAAGTATCTCTTTGGCAGGTCCCAACCCGAAACATTAAATAGGAATATTCATTCAAACATAAATCCAGAAATTTTTAATATATCATATTCCTTAATACATATAAATGAAAAGAATATTGCCTTCCCACCCTTTCTTTTTTTTTAATGCTTTAAAAAGAATAGGCCTTCCTAACCCCCTCTGAAGAGACAGCATTAGAAATTGCCTTATTGTTGCAAGAGTTACCACTTTATTATAATTGTTTTGCCTTTTCATACTGCTACATTCATTGCAATTAAAAAATAAAAAATAAAATTCATCATGGCAACCTCAGCTGAAAACCTCCAACAATATCACAATAGTGAAGACTGGACAGAACCTGAACAATGGAGAAGCTATTTTACAACGAAAACAAGTATCAAACCTAAATAAGTCTTAGACTGAAAACCAGCAAAAGTTACTAGATACAGAAAGTTGTACGTATCGCAAAGCTACCTTTCAACAAATATCTTTAGTCTCTCAGGTGAAACAATTTTAGGAGTAAATGAAAGAATCATTAATACTCCAGATATGCTTGGTAGATGAAATTCAAAACAATAGCTTGGTTGGTCAAAAAAACAGATAATTAAAACTCCTAAATAGTTTCAAATCATAAAAGTCCTAACTGCATCTGGAATGCTCAAATAGAGCCTAAATGCCAAAACGTAACATATAAACGCTTGCTGCACGACCAACTGCAATTCTACTGGGCAGCTGGCATCCACTTTTCATCTCTGAAGAGTTGAAGCAGTACTGGCAGTCTAATTTCTATAAATTAGACTTTATCAACAATGTCCACTCTTTATCAACAATGATTTTGCACTCTGACTGAGTATCACTGTTTTAAAAATTTTTAGCTGCCTACTTTAGCATTATACTGACAAATATCAAAAGAAGTCTTAACAAATCCACATCCTGTAGAATACTTACGGGATGGTATCCAAGATGAGGACAAAGAAGAAACCAGTGGCAGAAAGGAAAAAAAAAAATCTTATGCTGACCCACAGTGACAGAAGAAGGCCGCATTTTTTGATGTATGCATCTGTATGTCCAAAAAAAGGACTAAAGACAGGAGAAAGAGGGTACAGAAAGACAGACAGACAATCAACAGTTACAGTGCAGCAAATACATGAGCTGAGACATGGATATTAGTATTAAATATCACAGAAAATTAGAAGCAATTATTTTAGAAAACAATTACTTTAGAATTATTTTAGAGAACCGCCCTCTCCTCTACCCACACCTCAATAACAAGCTTTCAACAAACCTTTGCTTAGACTGAGTTTGCTTTTGACCAGAAGGATGCTTCTTATCCACCTCAAATGGGCTATACGGTTTTGGAACACAGTAGTTCAGAACTGGAAAACTGGGTAACTGCAGATAAAACGGTCGGTAGTGGCTGTATTAGACAAAACAAGTGCATTAGAACCATCAGAAATGGGAAAATGAGTTTAAGCACAAACTACAATCAAGTCAAGTATCTTGGAAAAAGTGTTTCTCTTTCACATATAATGTACACAGAATGCTAAGCAGATAAATATCCTAGAATAAGTCACTCCTTCCTTCATATAAACTTGATACTTTCTCAAAATAGATTTGCTTTGAGTTTCCACAGCTGTTTTACACATTCCTTCAGGTATGGCTTTCATGCCTGTTTATTATTGAGAGTTAGGTAACCAATGAAACTAAGAACAATTTGGATGATGGTGCATCTGTGTTCCCGAGAAATAGCTATAGCAGTTTCTAACATCCGATGCATTAAATTTTTTTTCCATGTTACCATTTTCGTCCTTTTTGAGAAATTTTAATCACTTCACCATTCAAAATATAAAAACTAACCTTTTAATTTTCCAGCAAGATAGTTTTCCTGTACAGCATTGTACTCAGAAAGATATCAGAACTAGCAACTGTACCATTGCTCTGAATATATTAAAAACATTTAAAATAGGCCGTGCTAAAAGTTCACATACTGAATCACTGGACTGAAATGCTGCCAGAGTTCAGTCTCATTTTTTTCCCCACATTACTATTATAAGCTGCCCAGGCAGAAGTAAAAGAGCAAGTCTAGAAAACATAATAGGGACAGCTAAGCATCTTGTTCTGCTTCTGAACTATTACTTATGTTGCATAAACATTTAAACATAAATGTTGCATAAACATTGTTTATGTTACATAAATATTCAAGAGTGTTTCAGGTGTTTGGTACACAGCTACATCTAGAAGTCAAATTCACACATAATTACATACAAATTTCTTGTACTTAACTGTGTTTGTCCAATTTTCCTCACTATCCTCACGTCCCTCATACCTATTACACCACCTCTCAATGTAAGATGAGGTTTAGATCTCTTTTTTTAATTCAAGAAAACGTCAAAGAAATCAGCTCAAAGACTTTGGAGCTTATAAACATGATCATACAGCAGAAGTTAGCTAAGAATATAAAAGTGCAAAACATGCTGTGCAGAACTGCACTTTTTTATAAGTCACTGTTCTCTCAACTTCTGGCAAACTGGTATTTCCTTACACAACCAGGTCTGATCAATTACAGGACCAGAAAGATGTGAAAATTTTGAAGGCTGAAAACATCAGGTTTCTTGCTACTCTGGATATTGAAATCAGATTAATAGCTTTGTTTTTTCCTTTTAAAAAGAACTGTTTGAACAGGAAACTAAAACCTAATTTCAAGGGATGATTTTAACTCTAACAACTTCCCTTTCCTTACATCTAAACAGTCTCTGCAGGAGATTAATATTATTGAGTTGGGACTACAGGACTGGAATTTAGTATATGAAGTTTTATTGGCCTTTTGGGCTATAGGATTTGGATCTAAGAAAAGATGTCAAGGTTCAAAGCTACCAGGTTTCCTTGTCATTCATATGGTCCTTGGCAGTAAGTGACCCAAAGAACTCAATACAAACTGGAGCTACAATATTAGCTTTCCACTTCCATTACCTATTGCAAATATTCCCTACTATACTACTACCTGCTTCATCTCATTCAGTGGCTAAACACAGAGCACACAGAGACGATATTTTTGCATCTTATAATAAGAGGACAGTATGCCTGGCATCTAAAGTCAGGAAGTCAAAGGAAATCAAAATCTGAAGGCCACTTCCTCAAGGCATACTAAACGTTTCTGAATTACTCAGGTAGAGAACTACATTGTTGAATACATGAAGAGAACACTTACCGACTTCTGTCTTCCACCTTCACAAATGGATTTTTCAGTCTACCTGCTCAAGGGGGAGAAAAGGAAATTAAGAGAGAAATACTCTTCTTCATTCAGAAAGTTACTCCAGCAGGTGAATAAATAAGCAGATATTACTTTAGAACTCACTATGTACATGTCTTGACAAACTCTCGATTTCCATGAAATTTTATTACATGCTTTTCTTAGACACAGAATCATAGAACGGTTTAGGTTGGAAGGGACTTTAAAGATCATCTAGTTCTGATCCCCCTGCCATGGGCAGGGCCACTTCCCACTAGACCAGGTTGCTCAAAGCCCCATTCAGCCTGGCCTTGAACACCTTCAGGGATGGGCCACCCACAACTTCTCTGGGCAACCTGTTCCAGTGCCTCACCACCCTCACAGTAAGGAATCTCTTTGGGATATCTATTCTAAATCTCACTTTTCCAGTTCTAAGCCATTACCCTTCATCCTATCACTACACACCCTTGTAAAAAAGTCCTTCTCCAGTTTTCATGTGGGCCCCTTTCAGATACTGAAAGGCTGCAATAAGGTCTTCCCAGAGCCTTCTCTTCTCCAGGCTGAACAACTCCAACTCTCTCAGCCTCTCCTCATAGGAGAGGTGCTCCAGCCCTCTGATCATCTTTGTGGCCCTCCTCTGGACCTGCTCCAACAGGTCCTCATCATTCTTGTGCTGAGGACTCCAGAGCTGGACGCAGTACTCCAGGTGGGGTCTCACCAGAGCAGAGCAGAGGGGCAGAATCACCTCCCTGCTGGCCAAGGGAGGTGATACAGCAGCACACCTGACCAGATGAGAACTGTAGTACATTTTTAAGCATTCACAACATAAGCGAAAACAAAAATCTCTACAAATATTGAAATACTTACTTCTTGACTTTGGAGCAGTAACTTGTTTTCCCTATTGAAAAAAAAAAAAAGCAGAAGGTGTAAAATCCCTATGAATATTATTCTGCATTTTACTACAGATTTGGCTGTAGGTAATTTTAAGTGATGAGGGTCTCCCTGTGTTAATCATGACTTCATACGCAGTCATGTTAAATTTTGCAGGAAACTAAGCTCATTAGTACTTCAGAAATATGGTGACATGTTTCACAAAGAAATATTTATTTCTACACTGCAAAAGAAGTGTTCTACTTGAGATGTTTCAATTTATTTTTCCTAAAACCAAAACCAAGCAAAACCGCCACGCAGGTAAATTTACTCACTTTCTTTCTCTCCTCACCCCAAAATTCCTTGCCATGGTTGAAAGTTGATTCTTAAATATGGACAACATTTTTACAACACTTTATAAATGTTAATTAACTACAAGCTGTAAAATGCCACCAGAAACTGCAGATAGCAACATTCTCCAATTAAAACAATTATTCTTATTTGAATGGATTTACACAGGTTGCTTTTTTATGTTTTTAGCAATGAAGACTAAATGTATTTTGTCTTCAGAAAAGAATAAAGTCTACATTCAAACATCAGCTGTTAGCTGTAATTGATTCTGGTAAAGGTACAAACTCACACTTTATACTACTTGCAAAAAAACCCCACAACCCACTCTGCTATCCATGAACAGCGATTCACTGATGATTTAGCAGAGGATTTCGTGTGGCCTCAATAATTAGCCAATATTGCATTCAAAAAACACATGACATACACTAGATGGTAAGTTTCCCTTTACTTATCACATACCCCTGCCTAGACTAGATAATTGTACAACTTCACGTTTAAATTTCAGACCAACTGCAAAAGGAGCACACAAGCAGCTAAAGCAGTTTCAGTGTTTCACTATATCATATGCTAAAATATGGAGAAATTAGGATTTTCACATGCCAACTGGACATCAATAGCAGAATAGCTCAAAGATGCATTATGCTAGTTCTTTAAAAGACTAGGAAGGAAAAGATGCAGAGTCGAGCAACTGACAGATTCCCTAGAGACAGCTTCTTCAGGAAATGTAACTGTGATTCTTCAAAATAGTCCATCAAAAAGACAGGGTTTCTAATCATTGCATCATAGGGAAAATTATACATGGCAACTTAACCACAGCCCACATCATACTAAAACCAAGCTATGCTTTTTTTTTATTTTTGAGGCAGGCAGAATGGAAATTTCAGACAGTTCAGTACTTGGGATTCTTAGATATCCTTTGCAAGAGCAAAGATCTACACGTTATTTAATCAGTGCTCCTATAGAATTTATTTTTGAATAATGCTGAAATGTATAGCTAATATTTTCTATTTTTCAAAAACGGTTTTTAAATCAATACATAAAACATACTTGTCTGTGAAAAACTGAACATAAGCAGGACTATAAACATAAAAACTATAAGCTTCACAGTAGGTAGTATTTAGTACACCTGTGTTTCCTCAGTTAATGAAGCATTTTCACAGTTAATGAAGCATTTTCACAAATGGCAAAGAGCTACTTACCCCATCTTTAAAAGAACTGCCTGCTCTTTTGATTAGGTAGAGCTCCTTTTTCTTTTGTTCAATGTAATTCTTCACATCTGGCAAAAAGAGGGAGAATTATACTCAGCTGAGTTTATTTTTGTATGTTTGAAGTAATTTGTCATTTTTAATATTGTGAATTCATCAAAAGAATAAATAAATGTTATAAGTGCAGGTTAGGCTTCATCAAACAAAAATACTTACCATCAATATGAAGTATCTTCACTCCCCAACTCAAAGCATTGGAAAGTATACTACCAGAGGGGATTAAGTCCTGCAAACAATAAATTATATTAATAATTTAAAGCAATATATGGTAGATTACATAAAATAATTACAAACATGTTATAACGTGTAATATGAAAGCTGAGATCAAAGCTCAGATGCTTTGCTTCTTGCCAAAATACTTATCGCTCTCAACTGACTTTTCCATCCCTGTGTCACAGCACTTCACCATCAAAAGATATTTAGCCTTTCATAAAGCCAAAATTGTTCTCTATTGTCACATTTTATAGTAACTAAGATTTGAAGATAGTGAATTTATACATTTACTTCACAAGCACCTCTCAAATGCTAGCTATATTAGCAATCCTGATAAATTATAATACTGGTCATAAGCCTCTACAGACTTTCAATTGTTCAGGCAGAAAGCTTGACTTGACGGTTTTACTTAAGACAATCCCTCGGCTTCTGCCTGAGCGTTCCATGAGGGAATTCTCTCTTAGACCACTAAGACCACTCTTATTACTGCTTGTTTTCTAGAAGAGGAGTGTTTCTCAAGCACAAATTCACTGATTACTTGGCTTACCTGCTCTTTGATTGCTTTTTCAACTAAGGATTTTCCTCTGCTCATACGTACCTATATTAAAACAGAAACACATTTGTAGCAAGTTAGAACTCATTTAAAAAAAAAAACACAACCAAAGATAAGACAATTTATACTGTTGCTAATAAATACGTATTTCAGCTATGATAGTCATCTTTTCTTTACTGTACCAGTATTTTTCATTAATTTGCATTTTCCTCAAAAGGTTAGGGTTGATACAGTTTGAGGGGGAAAAGAAACAAAACCCCAACCTACAAGTAGTCGTTTTCAGCCAAAGCAGGTCACTGCGTGGCTGAAGTAATGCTCGTGTTGGAACACCACAGATAGTGGTAATAAGCAGCCAGTGGCACACACCAAAAAATGAGGTTTCATCAGCTGGACTTGTGCCAAATTAACCTAACAGTCATGAATATAATCATAGCCTCCATCTTATCCCCATCTTTTCTGTCACCAGTGCGTCTCCTTTTGTACTGTATGCTGTTCGTTCATAATGAGCATGCCTTTACCTATGCAGGTCATTTGTAAAATGAGATGATCGCACTTATGCAATACAAAGACCAGCCCATAGACTATCTAGCAGTCATGTTTCTATGTAAGTACCATGTATATAGTACAGCTAATTGTTTCCAGCTGTATTTTGAAAGGATGCAAGACTTTCCCATGTTAGAAACTTCACATAAACCTGCACGAATTCAGATACTGTCGCCATTAACGTGACCCTCTAAAAAAGAGCACAGGAAAACTTAATATTCATAACGTTTGATTTTAGTTATTTCCTTGAGCTACTATTAAAAAGTGCTTCTGTAGATATCTGCATTAATAACAGCACAGCAGCCAGATGTTAATAGGCTGTGTTGCTAAAGAGACAGGAACTATTGGATGCCACTGCAAGCCTATCCATATTGATCCAGCTGTCATAAACATAACAGTGTCAATGTTTAGTTAAGTCAGGCATACTATATTAGAACAAATTTTAGTGTAGTCTGCTTATTTGAAGAAAAGGCTCCTTTTGTAATTAGTTTTTGAAACTTTATTTACTTAGAGTTAGTTAATTCTAACAAGTTAGTCTGAACTAGTGTAAAAGTATGTTTGACCTCTTAAAAAAAAACACATAAAAACCTGCAAAACCTTATTCATCCAAGGAACTATTGCCATCTTTAGGAAACAAAATAGGAGAAAAATTGTCAGAGCCTATCCCATGGGTTGTACCCAATTTGCAGTATTATTACCAGGAAACTTACTGTATCTCCTATCTTAAATGAACTTCCATCATGTTGATCTTTCCGGTTGCTAGGATGAGGTGAACTATTTCCTCCATTACGTGCAGATTCTGGGCTAGGAACAGGAGAAATCTGACCAAGAGTTGGTGCAAATTTTGCCTCCTTTTTGTTAGACACCAGATAGCTGATATCTTTACTAAGAAAACTCTCCACTCGCTAAATATAAACATATAAAGCAAGTAGTTATTACAGGACAATAAATCAGAAACTTGATTTTACATTGCATACTTTAAAGAAAAGTGACAAAACTTCTAGAATAATTAAGTTCAAAAACACTGAATTAACACGAAGATATTTTCTAAAGACCTGGATGACAATTACAATTGAGCTGTAGTAGCATTTTACCAGTCACAAATTCTAATTTCAATTTCTTATTTTGTAATCTCTATCAAAAGAACTTTGTTTTGTTTCGATTATTGTAATTCTTTGAAGTATCTAGATGTAGTACTTTTCCAAATAGAAGAATTCAAACACTGCATTGAGAAATAACAGAATAATTCAAGGAAAAAAATTCACGGTTTAGCTAACTTTTCTGCTGAATCTAAACTCTGAATTGATAGTTTCTTGCAAAGTGTATGCCTTTAAGTTTAGCTGAACAATAATATGTAATTTGTTACATAAAATTAAAATTTCACTATAGTTATCATGGTTCACACCTACAGTATTCATACCACTTCTCAAAAATGTAGGACTTAAGTAGATTCATAATAATTTCATACTCAGCAAGACAAAATATGTGGTTATCCTATACTTATTCTCTTCCATTTTGCTCCTTTTGTTACCAACTATTGTGTGATTGTCAGCTCTGTTTGCCTTGTTACTTCTTGCTAGTTTATGGAGTTTGAAATACTTTATCTTCTCCACTAATCAGTATGGAAACCACAAATCGCACGGGCAGCAAGCTTGAACTGTGCCTTCCAATTCTGCTCTAAGCACCTTTTACAGAAATGCGACATAGAGACAGAAGCACTTTTGAGTGCACTCCACACAAGTAACAACAAAACATATGTGGTAGTTGATTTTGAGGGTGCCGGGCACCTCAGATTTAGGTATGTACACCTCAGAATAAAACAGTAAAACTTCCTTTTCAGTCTTTGATTTGCAACCTTACCTTTCACATATGAATTCCTAAAATTCTGTTTTAGAGAGAAAGACAAAAGATAGCATGCACTCATTTAATGCCAGACATAAAGAGATGCATTTAACTTGAAACCACGTTATTGCTATCCCTTGTCTCTACAATAATGTCAGGCAGCATCTTGATTTACAAGGGCCAATTTCATAAAACTGCTCAGCACTCCTGTGAGGTCAAAGAAGTTTTGCCAAAGCAACATTCAAATCAGCCAGCAATTTAAGCAGATCCCTTTTGCTTCTGTGGTTGAAGGGTGTTCAATACTTTAACTGCCAAGATTCCTCTTCACTAATTCAAAATATTCAACTTTAAAGTGGACTAAGCAATTGCATTGCTTGTGCGTTACTATAATATCCTGTACTTGCTTGTATCATCAGTGTTTCTTCCATACAGAAGAGAGAATTAGGAAAAAAAAAAAGTATGACGGTGCTTATAAAATTTATGATTTAAATAAGAGTATTTAAAAATACTCATCAACATACTCTGTGCAGAAAGAACTTACTGAAGTTACTGATTTTTAGTAAGCATATGCAAAACACTTCCTCTAATCTCTTTCAGGTTCAGCTGAACAACTTTAGTTGTAACATGTAAATGCATCAACATAGTCAGAAGCAGCAGAAAAAAAAATCACATATAACAATGAAACTTACTAAATTTGGATAAAATTTTAAGCAAATGAATAATCAACTGAAAACAAACTTTAATAATGAAACACCGGTTAAAATTAGCAAAGCAGCTTCTAGCAAAAAAACAGAAAATAATTCGTTGATAAGCTAATTTTTCATATTAAACATTAAGACAAACATAAAAAAATAAAACCCCATCACATAAAAAATAAAATAATATTAAAATGCAGTCACTAAGAACATGGCAAAGGCATTCCACATACACAGATCATAAAGGTCTCCGTTCATTAACTTACCCCTCCTAGCTCTTTGAGGTCCTTTCCTATTTTTTCTGAAATCACATTTGATGGAATATCGAGGTAAAACACTTTCCCAGTGAGTGGCTTATATTTAAGTTTCTCTGGTTTTCCTGTATCTTTTTTCACATTCTTCAGAGAAGATCTTATCCTTTCTGTTTTTGCTTGCATTCCATCTACTGCAAAAAGAAAAAGGAATTTAAACATGACTGTGTTTTATGAAATGTGTTTGTTTTTTTTCTTTTCAAGAAGGAAAATTCCTAAATTATGGAAACGGACAAGGCAAGCTTCTGTACAATATAGGACTTTTAAAAAATAGCTATATGTTAAGCATGTCAAAAATAAGACATTAATAATAGTACCACATATAGCCCTTAAAAGTTTCTTCTTAAAATCATATCCTAAAATGGACTTTTTATTTCAGTTGCTATACAATGCCATCAATTTTCTCACCCAGTTTGGCAAATATTTGCTATCTCTGTACTGCAGTACATACACTACTTGCACAGTCACTGATAATCACAAGCACACCATTTTAGAACAGAATCTGTCTCTCCCTCTTATTCACCTGAAACAAAAAGGATTCAAAAGTAACTGAAACAACAAAAACACTAGACCCATTTATCTGAATTTTGAGCACCCACCTGAGACGCAGGAAAACTAAGCTTAAAGTTCAGAACCATCCTAGTTACAACAACTCTTTCTCTCCCAGTGAATTTTACTCTAAACCTAAGAAACCACATACAGCAATTAAACTCTGTTGATGAACTTTCCTGATACTCAACACAGAACTATCCACACAGGCCTGTTAGGCTAGACTGTTAGGCTGATTTTAAATCAGCAAATTAAAAAAAAAATAAAAATCAGTCTGACTGAGAAACAAGCCTCATGTCTCAAGGGAAATCTTGGAGAGTGGTAGAGTTCTACAAGAACATCAGCTCAATACTGAGTAGCAATCAAAAAAGAAAAAAAATTAGAAATTGCTAAAAAACACAAAATAAAATGGATAATTTTAATATGCCACTTCATAAACGCAGGACTCAGTTACATCTTAAATACAGCCTGCAAAAGAGTAACAAGGATGATCAAAGGAATGAAGGATCACCTTGTAGATGAAGACTTTGTCAGTCTGTAAAGTAAATGTTTTAGGGGGAAAAAGAATACAGACATACAAAATCCAGAACACAGAGAGAATGGCTAAACAGCCTATTCCAGTAGAAGAGCTATGGGGCACCAAACAAAACTAGAAGTCAGGCACAAAATGAAAAACAGGAATTGATTCTCTATGCAACAGGGCAACCCTGTGTAGCTTGCTGCCGAAGAATGTTGTCGATACTAAGATGTAACTTCTAGGGGAGGCTGTACAAGTATGAGGAAGAGTAGCATTTTGAAGGGTCTTCAATGCACAGAAGTGGCATGCAACTCACGAAGTCCCTGTAGCTAAACATCTGGAAACTAGAAAAATATTATGAGGTGAAAGTAATTATACCTTCTCTGTTCTTACATACTTCCGCAGGAATCTATTTAGAACCAGTGACAGAGACAGAATCATCCAAGACTTGGATGTCGTTACTTTTATGTTTACAATCGTTTCTTCCTCACTAACTGACACGTTACTCCTTGTTGCTTCTCTTCTGGAGAAGCTCGAAACAGACAATGGGGGCTGCTGCAGGAAGCGAGCAGGCCTCTTCTGGAGACAAAAAGCCAACCCGCAAACCAGTCCCTCTGCTATGTGTTCTCTCCCGCCCTGAAATGGTCTTGGACGTGAGAGGGAACAGACCCACCACTCACGCTGCACGGTTCTGTAAGTAATGGTTATGAACACACATAAACGAAGTAGAAACAGCAATCAGTTTTGTAAAATCTAGGAGACCAAAAGAATTAGATAACTGCTTCAGAATCTAAACAAAAAAGATGGATGATAAACAGGTGTGCAAGCGAAATTCTGTCGATGACCAGGGATCAAATACGGTGTTGTACCCAGCACACACACGTGAAGGCCAGGGCAGCTCGAAAATTAACACGCTAAATGCTGCAATTAATATTGGAAAATACATATGAAACTTCTCAGGGGTAAAGAGCGAGTTAGCAGTACGGCAATAACAGTAAAGAGTCCCTCCCGTGAAGCGACCGCGTTTTCATAGCCCGGGCCTAAAGAGCCGCGGAGGCCGCCCACCTCCGGCGCCCGGCCCCAGCGCGGACCCGCCCGGCTGCAGCAACTTGCCCGGCGGCGGCCTGCCGACTTTCAACGCAGCGACTACCTTCTCTGCACCGCAACCACCTTGTAGAGCAGAAGTTACCTACCCGCCTTTTCAGTTGCACGCTTTTACCTTTAACCCCCCGAACCCGGCAGAGGCGGTGCCGGCGGGGCAGCCCTCACAAGGCCGGCCCAAGGCGTGCTCACCCATCGGCCTGACACAGCCGAGGCCCACAGCCGGCAGCAGGCTCACTGCGGGGGCTCACAGCGAGCGCCAAGGTGGCCGAAAGCGACCCCGCTGACGGTGGGAAAGCCGGGAACACCCCCCCTCCCCCGAGCGCCCAGCCGGGGCGCGGCGCGGCAGCTCCCCCCCGGGCCACCCCCGGCCACCCGCCGCTTACGGGGACGCGCTCCTTTGTCGGCGGCCTCTGCAGCGCTCGGTTTCATCTTCCCGCGGAGTCACATCCTCCTCCTCTCCTCTCCGCCCGCCGGCAGACCTGCGGGGGTGGGTTCGGCAGAGTCGCCAAGCTCCCCTTCCCCCGGCGGCTCCAAGCCCTCCCCTCACACCGCAGCCCGGTCACCGTCCCCCGGTCTCCCGGCCCTCTCCGCCGCAGCGGCTGTGGCCGGCGCGGCCGCCTCGCCTCGCCTCGCCTCACCGGGCTTTCCCGCCTCCGCCAGCCCAGCCCGCCGCGCGGGGCCTCGCTCCTCCTCCTNAGGGCGCGGGCGGGCGGGGGCCGAGGGCTGGGGGTGGACGGAGGAGCGCGGCGGGGTGAGGAGCGTGGGGCCGCGGCGGAGTCCCTCCAGCGAAGGAAGGGGGACGGGAGGGAAAGGAGTCCCTCAGCGAGGTCGGCGGCCGTTACTGCGGGAGGCGGGGAGAGGGGTGCCGCCTCCTTCCCTCCCTCACCCACCTCAGGGGCCGGGGCGGGCCAGTGGGCGCCCTCCTCAGCAGGAATCGCGGGGAAGAGCTTCTCCGCCGGACCCCGGCAAGGTGAGGGAGGGCCTGCCGTGGAGCAACCTTCCCCCCCGGCCCGGTGCAGCTACCTCCCGACGGTGCCGGCGGGCCGGGGACTTCACCGGGGTTCAGCGCCTGCCGCCCCTCAAGGCTTCCCCCTTCCCCGGCCCGGGCTTTCCCCGGCTCGGGGCACGGCTTCGCACTCGGCCGTGCCGGGGCTCCCGGGCTGTGACGAGCGGCGGGGGAGGGGGCCGGCGGAGGCAGCGCCGCAGTCCTACTGGGGAGAGCACAGCCCGGGGGCTGCTGGTAAACGGGCGGTGTACGCTTTTCTGGAAAGTTGGGCTTGTTATAAAATAAGTTTAAAAATATATTAAAAAAAAAAGGCATTTCCCCTCCCCAAAATTAGTAGTTGTTAGTATCTGAGAGGCGAATCTTGGTTTATGCAGCTTAAGCTTTCTTAGCTTTTATTTGAAACTTCGTAAAAATAGCAAAACGTGTTCCTGTGACTCAAACAAAAAGCTTTAACGAATAAAGTTGCCACTGCACTTAAGCACAATGTGCATTTTGAAAGATGCGCCTTTGTTTGGGGATTTTATGTCCTTAAAAGTTTTAATTTGTATTGTTTTCTCCTGTCCTGGCTAGTTGCAGATACTGGGAATAATATAAGCCCCTTATTTTTAGGTACTGTAAGTACATCCCTAAGGTACTGTAACTTTGCCTGTGCAGCCATGCAGCAGGACTTGTTCGAGGAATTAATACTTAATAGTAGCATTAAAACTATTTAGTCACTGTTTATTGCATGAGGAGCTCACCAGGGGATATAGTCGTGACGAGTAGGCTGTGACTGTTGGCTCAAACAGGAGACCTCTCTGGATTTTCTCACAGGAATGACAGAAGCAAGAGGAGGGCTAGATGAATTATTCTGCTGTGCTACAGTTTATGGACCGCAGGCTGGGAATTTATCTTTGTACAGTTTATTTACATGCTCCTAAAGTCTTTGTTGCAGCAAGAGGTAATACGTAGTAAATATTTAATGTGGTTTACAAAAAAATATAAACACCGTAATTCATGTCAGAAGGATTTGAATGATTTATTGTCATTTAGAAAACTTAGTTTATTTATAAAACATGGCACAAATACTCTAATTTAAAAAAATTAGAGATGCTTGTATACAAGTAGAAAACTAACATTTACATTATTGCTCCTTATAATTAATGAAAATTTAAAGTATTTTTTCCTTTGATTTTTCTGCCAGTTTTGAGCATAGTCTTGAAATATGTTTTTCTGTTTCTTAACAGGCTTTTCTTCTCCAGGGATAAAGCCATGGCTGAAATGAGTGATAACAATTTAGATAAACCAACCATTATTCAGCAAGCAATAGCCTCTTGTTGTGGAGCTATAATTACATCATTATTTGGTAAGGCAAACTATCGAGCTTGCCACAGAGAGAAAAAACTTTGCAAAGTGATTGCTCTTCAGTTTGACTCAGCATGATGTCTGCATATGTATGGTGTATAAATTTCCACTAATACATACAACAAGGATGTTTTTGGATAGTTTTCTCATTTTTTTTTGTATTTTAACAAATGTGGTTAATTGAAATCTTTTGTGTCCCTGAGAATCTTTAACCATTTCTGAAAATAATACTAATTTTATTAACTTTTCATTTCTATGTCTTTTTTCCTCTTGGTGTAGTAATTGATTGCTTTCTTTCCACAAGAAACAAAATTAAGAATAAAAATTAATTTCCATACTTCCTGCTGGTTAAAAAATAGGTTTTAAATCAAAGTCTACTTTACAGTACAAGACCCAAATTCTGTGAGGCTGGGCCCTGTGAGATGTCCCCTTCGTGTTACCCTTCAGCAGTAACACTAATGTACTCTGCTGTGATGTCTTACACTGTCAAAGCTTTTTATTGTTCCTCCCTCTAGCCCCCCTAAACATTGCTTTTAAGGTTAGCTTTTTGTTAGTCCTTTAGGCTTCTGGATAGTCTGCAGAATTCATCTTCTTCATATTCAGTCGTCTTGCTCAGGACCTCCTTCTCCATGCATACCTAAGGAGGCATTGGTTGGTTAGATTCAGCACTTCATGTCCCTTGTAGTTCTCCAAGCTCATTAGTGTATACTTTGTATTTCAGTTACTTTTTGGTTTAGCCATTGGTTCTGACTTTTAACACGGATTATGCTGCAGAGTAACGTGCAATTTTCTAAACATGATTTTTCCCCCACAAAATTTCCGAATTTTTACAGAACAGGATCTTACCAGGAACCTGTTAAATTCATAGTCTTTTTACCATGCGTCCTGTGATGTTAGGTAAAGTAGCAAGCAAAGCTACATCAGACCTGTGGAATTCCCAACATGGATTTCAACTGTGTGTACATAAGATGCTAATACAGTGTAAGGTGTTGGTATTCGAGACCTCAAGAGGTATAGGAGACCGGATCCTTTCTGAAGTGGTAGCTGGGAGATGAGGCAGAATATGTGTGAGCAGCTAAAATGCTACTAGATGCCAAACTTTAAGCCTCTGAATTGAGCTGCACAAGTCACATTTATATCCCTACATTTAGATATGGAAATATGATCTGAATATTCAACCTCCTGGTAGTCAGCTGAAGCATCAGTAGAGAGCTAAGGTGTGAGTCAGTTGCATGTGCTTAGGAGCGTGTTCAGTGAGACGTGCTAGATAGAGTATTTGACTTAGCCTTTAGCTGCTGCTTAGTAAGTAAGGTTGTAGAGCCTGTGTCGTTTCTGTCATCTGTGTAGGTATTTTGGATACCTTAGAGACTCAGATGGCACTAGCTGCTTGTATGCAGGCAACTGAATCGAGCTCTCAGTCAATATAATCAGTAGAGCCTGGTCCAGCTGATCAGCCACTGTAGTGTTCAGCCTGTCTAGGCCTGTAATAATTGTAAGGGCTGGAGGGGAAGCAATTAAATGTTCACTAAACCTTCTTTTTTTTTTTTTTTCAACAACTCTAAAGTTTTAGGTCTTGTCTACACACAGCAAAGAAGGGGAGTACATAATGAGTTTAACATTTTTCTTTTGAACATCGCTATTACGGTCAGTTTATTGGAAAAGAATAAACACATGAAAAATGCTGTAATATTTTACATGCTTGAAGCCAAAATCTGATCTCATATGCCTTGTGGTGTACTGCTCATAAAATGTTAGCAGCAAGTTTTAGCACTTTCAGACAAGGTGACACAATGGTTTTTGGATGAGCTTTGTGTATCTCTTAATATTTGTTGTCTGTGCAACTGTTGTTAGTAAATTAAAAAAGACACATATGGTCACTTTCTAACCATACAGGATTTGTAGTTCTCCTTTTTTCCTCTGCCTGATAACGTTGTAAAAAGTTAGAAGTCATAGAAGTTCATGGTAAGTCTTGTGTACACTTCTACATTTTCAGGGCATGCAGGGTGTTTCTAAATTACTTCTGTTTCATTTTAGTAACTCCTCTTGATGTTATCAAAACTCGACTGCAAGCCCAAAGCAATCCATTCTCCAAAGGTAAATAAATGCATAGTGTAGTGGAGGACACAGTTTGCTTTTTGCTGTTGTATTTAGCTGATAGTTATCATAATGCTGAGCTCCAGAATGTTTTCATTTGTTTCGCAATCTTAAGTGTGTGGGGGGAAGCAACAGAGCAGTATATGCTGAAATTGCTAAAGAAAGAATGTGCCAGTGAACAGACACAGTGGAAAAAAAAATCCCATTAATACAAAGCATTTTAAACAGGCTTTCGTGGCAGAAGGGACAACTATTACTGAGTTGAGCTTAAAAAAAAAGCTATCAATAAATAACTAAGTATTTCATCAGAGGGCTTGTGTAATCAGGCTGCTATACCAAAGTTCATCTCCAAAATCTGGGAGCCTTTGAAAAACAGTAGTAAGTCTTATCTAAGTCACTTGCCACTTGGTTTCTAAATAGATTAAGACATTGTGCACTCAAAGATATGCCAATGATTCCTACTGTTTAGTTGTAATTAATAAATGAGATTTAAAAGGAAAGGAGATGACTGGTGTTCCATTTTGTATGTGGAGATGAATATTTGCAGTCACACTTGTTGTAAATCAGGAAAAATACTTGTGCCTTCTATCCTTTTTTTTTTAGTAAATTTTGAACTCTTCAGAAATCTGAAAATGTGAAGCTCAAAGTATGTTTGTATAATGGCAATAATGTTATATCAAACAGGTTCAAAGTACATGATGTAGAAGAAATCGAAAACAAGTAGAGAGCATGATCTGGTATACATACAGTCTAACCTAAGATATAATTACTTATTAATTATTACTGTGTACAAGTATCTAAAGGGTGGGTTGAAGGAGGATGGAGCCAGACTCTTTTCAGTGGTTCCCAGTGACAGGACGAGGGGCAATGGGCACAAGTTGGAACACAGGAAGTTCCGTTCAAATACACGGAAAAACTTCTTTACGGTGAGGGTGACAGAGCACTGGCACAGGCTGCCCAGGGAGGTTGTGGAGTCCCCTTCTCTGGAGATTTTCAAGACCCGCCTGGATGCAGTCCTGAGTAATGTGCTCTGGGCAATCCTGCTTTGGCAGGGGAGTTGGACTAGATGATCTCTAGAGGTCCCTTCCAACTCTGAAAATTCCGTGATTCCGTGATAATACCTCCACTTGTAATGTGGATGCTGAGGATACTTAATAAAAGATTTAAAAGTCTGATGTTCACATAGTTACATACAGTAGTGACATTCAGGTCTTGCGTTGTTTTAGCCTTCTGCAGATGGTAGTATAACTTAAACATGTCTCCTGAAGCCTGTGAGGGCACTTTCATTTAGTCTGGCACTCTGAGGAGTACATTTGTTCCATCCTTCCTTTTACTTAATTTGCTGTCATTGGCTTTCAAAGATTATTTTGCCCCTCTCTGTCTAACCAGAGATAAATCTGTGTTACCATTATATTCAATTTGAAATTGCTGATGAGTAAGAACAATCTTAAAAGCATTAACTGTATTCTTATACACCATTTTATTAGGAAAGTGTTTTGTATACTCCAATGGCCTTATGGATCATATATGTGTTTGTGAGAATGGGGACAGCAAAGCATGGTATAAAAAACCTGGGCATTTCAAAGGGACATTGGTAAGAACATTTTACATTTATATAAAACTGTATGTTGAAAACATTTTTCAGTGGCTACTGGAAATGTATTGTTTCTTTTCAAGTTCTGGTAGAATCTGTTACCGTTTCAGAGGGTGTTTGTGTGGTTACACTTTGTAGTTTATATGGTGATTAATGATACCTTCTACTTTCTACAAAATACATATTCCTTCCTTAAGATGAACAAGGGGGCAGCTGCATAGCTGTCCTCGCAGGATACTGGCTCCATGATTTTATTTTGCCTACTTGAACTGTATTGCCAATAATTGCTGATTGCAGCTACTGATTTTCTGTACCTGCTTACAGCTCTTCTGTCCACAGATCTCCCAATATGCTCCTGAGCTGAACTAACAACACAGATAGTGTTTTAAAGTTAAGTTCGTGTGTCAAGTTCGGGATCCGTTGAAACTTGTAGGACTAGCATTTTACCCAGGCACTTGAAGCAGACTTTCTGTTGGACACTGTGATGCTTCTTCATTAATCAAGATTTTGTTTGACTCTGACATTAAATTACACATGTGATCGAGGATTTTTCAGAATTAAATTTCTAAGAAGAATTAAATGTTCATGCAAAAGGTTTCTTGAGCCGTTTTACAGTGTTATTTTTTTTTTAAATTAATAACTTTGTAAGTTTGAATTTTTAAATTAACTTTATAATTTTTAGAAAGTTGCTTATTTTTCTAATTGACATGATTTTATGCCCATTTTTGCTGTGACAAGGTGATTCATGAAGAAGAATTACTATCACATCATTGGATCTCCTTTCATTTTTATTTTTTTTAAAAAGAGTGCTGGACAATTGTGCAGTGAAGAAAATTGTAGTGGATATGGTAGGTTTACAGTGATATGGCTGTACAAATGTTTTGCAGTATCTGCCCATATAATTAGGAAGGTATATAAATATGCTGTTCAGTCATTGGATTTCTCTTTCTGTCCTCCTCTGCCTTTTTCTTCCTGTTAGTCCTTTTTGTGGTCTGTCAGGCTCTGTATCTTTTGAGACCCTCTGACAATGTCTGGTTTTAAGCTTATTCAAATTCTATTCTATCAAATCTCAACCTCTTCCTCCAAATATTTAAGAAAATTAGGTATCCTAATATTAGGGAGTTTGTCTTTTTGATGGTGACTTCAGTTGAATGACCTTCAAGGTTTAGTGTTCCTCTGCTGTCAGTGGTCTGGGAAATCTATGGGACAGCTGTGATATTAATTGCAAGCCTCCAAGAATATGGTATAGTGTATATACATTACACATATGTGGTCACATTGTCAGAGAAAGCAAGTAGTGAAGAATCATGGAGAGTTAATTGCTATTTTGTGCCTAGAATTTTTTTCATGTATTAAAAAAAAAATTAGTGGGTTATTTTGGAGAAGTTTCCACAAGTTGCTGATATGCTGTATTAGTTCTGAAAATAAGTTATTCACAGGGCTGTCAGTTACTGATAAAAACTTGCTACTTTGGTCTTTTAAAGATGGAAGAAAATTCTTAATTTCAGTCACACAAATATTTCTCTTCAGGTCAGTGGAACTATTCATGTGATTAAATACGATAGCTAGTGTTAGTGTTTTCAAAATTGGGATCTTACAATGATAAGCCATTTTAGAAACATACTTTTTAATACATTAATTTTGTGTTCTGCCAGCTAAAATATATTACTGAGTACGAAAGTTTGTAGCTAAATATTGCTCTTTGCCTGGTTGTATTTTTAGGATGCGTTTGTGAAAATTATTCAAATAGAGGGAATTAAATCACTGTGGAGCGGACTTCCCCCAACACTGTAAGTTGAATGTTCTTTTTTTTTTTTTTAACGTGTTATGAATTCTTGTTAAAAAAATACTTCATTATTTAGACAAATTAGTATGTTTGTTTCTAAGTGATTTTAAAAATTTGGTAAATTCTGAAGTTACAGATAATGATGTAATCAGTTTGATCAGAAGCATCTAGTCACAGTATAATTTTTGCTATATCTTGAGATTTCTCCTTGCAACTTCTTTGATGTATTCTCAGTAGTTAAGCAGAAACATCAGACTTTTTATTTTGCCTTCTAGAGATGGTATCCTTATTGTAACCGTCCCCTTGATAGCATCATTGAATCATAGGATCGAACATGAATGTTAGAGAGTGCTGGGCTTTGATAGATCCATGCTGTCCTAGCTTGTTACTAATGACTTGCAATAAGCAACACAGCTGTTTCCACAGACAGTCTAGTGTTACACCTCATTACCCTTACTTAATTTTTTTAAAACATCTAACTAGAATCTTCTTTATTCCAGAATACTTTATTGGTTTTTATCCCATCCAACATTGTCATGGAAAACAGATAATTCATTTTCTCTCTACAAGAGCAATTTACATATTTAAATACTGTTATCTGATCTCCTCCTGGTCTTCACTTTAGGCTAAACAGCACCAAAGTGTTTTATCTTTTTATTCATATTGACCTGGTACAGATAGTAATTGATACCTCTATAATTATGTCCTCCTCCATAAACAATTCAGGAAAGTGGTCAAATCTAACACCTATATTGAAGTTGTATCTTGTAAGACATGAAGTGTTGCCCAGAGGAAAAGCACTGGTACATCTTTGATTTGCACACAGTGCTCAGTATATAGGCACAAAAAAAGCAAAACATGGTGGAGCTCAGGCCTTGTTAATTATCCTGCAGCATGTGGCAATTTCAGGATGTAAATCTTTAGGACCTAACTGAACTGAGAGGTCTGTATTTCAGCCATGACAGAGAGTTTTTTTCTTCAAGTTGTGTTCTGTACTACAGCAGAGAAGAACCAGCTTCTTGATCGGAGAGAAGTGCACAGTTTTTAAAAGAAAATCTGAACTATGGCTTTTTGGTTTTCCAAACATGACAGCCCACTGTTTTTTGGTAATGGCGGTACATGCTATATTGGCACAGACGTAACACAGAAATATAATTGTTATTTTATAGTAAGATGTGGTGCCTTACCCCTTGTTCCGGTTTGACTGAATGATTATAAGATCTAGCTGTTTTTATTATAGACTGTACTATGCTGGAATAGAAGAAGCTTATATTTACTCATCCCACATTGTCTTTCAAGTAGTAAGAATCATAAGTGTTGATTAAGATAGAGAAAATACTCTCCAATCGTTAAATTAATAAAAAATTAGGGTTAGTAGCTACTTGCATAATGTTTTGTTTGGTTGCTTCAACTTCAAATCTTTCAATTCCATTCCTTTATCAAAATAATTCTGGAGCTTATATGAAATAGATTTTGACTGGGATAATGCACCATCATTTTTGTTACAGTTTTTCCTAATTAAATGAAAAACTAGCAAACTGGGAAATCCATGGATTTGAAACTCTGAACTAGAGGCAGGGAATCAAAGCCATGGGATTAATGCTTTTTCTTCATCCATAACACATAGCTGGGGATTTAACTTTTCCATGTTTAAGCAAAATATCCATACAAGATGGTTGAATTTATGCTCTTGCTTTTCTTGTATTAATTTAGATTCCCTCTCTTATATTGTAGAATAATGGCGCTTCCTACAACAGTAATCTATTTTACCTGCTATGACCAACTGAGTGAAGCTCTGAAATCTAGACTAGGAAAGGATGATGAACACATTCCAGTTCTTGCAGGTTCCTTAAGCAGATGTAAGTTGTCATCTGTTTAAAGGGAAAACTGAAATAAAATACCTGTATGCTGTTTTCTTGTTTTGTTTTGTTTTTAACGTAAATTTGCTGTGGCTTTAAATTATCTGGAATAATGTGATTTATTTTTGCTGTTACACTTTCACTACATTCGTAATTTGTTCAAAATCTTGTATTTCTAGACTCCTACCAAGGACAGTTTGTTCTGTCACGAATCTAATAATAAACATAATTATTTTCTATAACGGAAGCTACATAGGTAATTACAAGGAAAATGAAAATTGGGCCTGTACTGGATTTACTGCTGTATGATGTAAAGGGGGTTGGATTTGTTTGGGTTTTTTTAATTTATTTTCTTACTTTTGTTTATCCTTGTCCTCATCTATTTTTGTAGGAGTAGCTCAGGTCATATATTTTTGGGCTTTCTTAGAAGACTATGAGGTGTAGTTCCATATTCTACTTGTGACAACTAAGAGGGGGACTGGGAGACTGAGTAGTGGAAATTCTTATTCCACAGAATTGTTATTCTGTAGTGATGTGGCAAATTGTCCTTGTTAGGCTGTTTCAGGTTTTAAATTCACACGTCAAAGAAACCTTATCCAACAGGAGAAAAGTTCTTGGATCTAGTAAAATCGTTAAAGCCTGTTACATGTGTGATAGGAGCTTGTTAGTGAGTGGTGACTCACTGATCTTTCCAAGAGATACAAGAGAGTTACTTTATCAGGTACAGATTGCCTGCTAAATATTGGTGATAGTTTAAAGTAAGAATGGCAAAGATGCTTAGAAATCAATAAAAGCTTAATCTCTAACCATCATTTTTGTCCTTAAAAAAAACCCAAACAAACCCCAAGCTCAAATGCTTCAAGTTACACTTAAAAATGGCAATTATTGAAAATTAATCTTTTTAAGTACTTGAAATTTGCAGCCTATTTATGTAGTAAATCTGGAAATGAAGATTCTTAACATGTTACATGGATTGCAATGTGCCAGTATTGAAAAAAAGTAGGTAGCTTGTGTGCCCAGAAAGTTTAGGTACTGTGAATATATATGGTATTCTTATTTGAAAAGGAAACTTTGGGAATTATTACAAAGAAAATGGGAGAGTTGAAAGGAGCCAAACATATAAAGCAAGGCAAGGTGAGACCTGACTTTAATGTTCAGAAAATATTAATAGTAAATGTTGATTTAAAAAAAAAAAAAGCCCATACTTTTCTCATTTGCAGTTGGTTCAGTTACTGTAGTGAGCCCCCTGGAGCTGATCAGAACTAGAATGCAGTATCGCAATTTGTCCTACAATCAACTGTACATGTGCATCAGTAGTAAAGTGGCTACAGACGGATGGTTTTCCCTGTGGAGGGGCTGGAGTTCTACTGTTCTGAGAGATGTACCTTTCTCAGGTAGGGCTTATTTTCTGTGAAAGTTTGTGTTGTGTCAGAAGATCTGGTTATGCATAATTCTTTTGGACTTTTTCTGTGCTTTTAGGTAATTTTAATGGTTAGCTTTAAGAATGACTGAGATTTACTTGTTCCCCTTTGAGTGTTTTTATTTATAAATTCTTTGAGGACCTGATTTTTTTTTTTCTTCCCGTTTTGTTTGTGCATACCAGAGGGTTCAGTGTTATGTTCCCTTTCTCTATACTTAGGCTGTTTCTTCTCATCTTTAGCTTATGCAATGACTGTTTTTAAAGACTTTCGGTAGGAATTTTTCTCTGTGATAGGTACAGTGGCTATTTCCTTATAGAGAAACGTGCTGTATCTAAGTGTTCTGATGCTTAATTCTGAAAACATGTATAAAGGGAGAGTGACACAGTAGTGCCTTCAGGAATTTTTGTTAGCAAGGTGAATTAGTTTGTATAACTGCTCCAAAAAACATGAAAGTAGAGCACCACTTATTAGCAAAGCTCCAAAGCTGAAAGTCTAGAAGAAGAAAAGTCTGATGCAGAGCATGGCTAGTCCTAGGGCTATTCCTTAAGATAACCAGGACAGAGAAGAGCATGTGTTCTCCCTTTTTGTCTCAGCTCTGCTATGTCTGAGCTACAGAGGAGGCTGCTAAAGGACTTGTTAATGCCAGTGGTGAAAGCCCCTGTATCTTTGAGACCCGTTTTTGTCAGGACGCTCGTGGATCATCAGGCATCAATTGTACCTGAAGCAGTTTCTGTCCTTTGGATAGTAATAGAAATAACACTTTTGAACACTTTATGTTGGCACAGAAAAGTGCTTCAAACCTATTTTTGGAGGCAGAGAACCCTCAAAATATTTGACCCACCATCTTTGTTTTCCTACTTCATTCTTAAGATAATCTGACATCTAATTTAATTTGTGGTTACAAACAGTCTAGTGAACCAGTCACTGGTTTGGACTCTTATGGGATTTGAGCACATTTAGATGTGCGCCTGGAGTGCATTTTAAATTGGCTGTGAACCAAACCAATGCATGTTAAGTGGGGGTGATTAGGATATTTAGTTAAAAATTGTACTTAGCAGTTAAGTGAGTTAACAGAACTATGTTATTATTTCAACTGTTTTCTTTTCAGAATGTGTAATACTGTTTTCTTTCACTTTGCTACTGGTAGGTGTTTGAAGATTGTGGTTGTACTGTATTTCCTGCTTAAGGATCCTGTTGCTTGATGGAACTTAATTTAACCTTCGGTAATAGGGAAGGCTTCGGAACCTATGGAAACATGCCTTCTCTAAGGCTAAAGATAACTGTCTGAATTCATGCAAACCTTTTCCTCAAAGTGCTTCCTGTTCAATTTTTATTTTTTAATTTACTTATTTTTCTTCTCTGCCAAATACATCTTTGTCTTCAGCTGCACTGCTAGGCTTTGTAAGGGAACTCTAAGATTCTTCCTCTAATTTCTGTTGTCTGACTTCAAGTAGAAACTCTTGTTCTGATTTTTGTCTGTAGCAATGTGGCAGGAGCTAGTGATCTTCCTCCCCTCTACTGCTTTTAAAAGAGTGGGAAGATCAGAGGACTGTGCGGGAGTGCACAAGGAAGAGGGCACCAAGGTGATGTGTGTGTGTTCTTCTCAGCCCTTTTCAGATTCTTGCGGCCATGCCTGTGGTTTTTCCACCGGTATGAAACATCCTTGTTGTTTTTAAGTCAGTCTCCACACTGCTCTGGCATTCACTTCTCAGCCAGCGGGCACTTGTCTGTGCCCAGTACTTCGTAGGCATCATGGGGTGCTGGAAAGGCAGAGGCACAGGTTAACAGGCAGCTACTGCCTTATAGATTAAGGACTATTGATAAAGAGTCAGAAGTGAGCAGGCAATTGGATGCATGAGTGAAGGAAAATGTATTTAAAAACCCCACAAAATTAAATGCCACAAAACTCTGATGATAAAAAGCTAGGAGTATTTAATGCTGCCTTGATGCCTTTTCCAAATGTGTTTTCCAATTATTTTTTCCTTATAAATACTCTGTGCAGTTAAGATATGCTCCCTTAATACCTTCAGTCTTAGCTCTTCTGTTTGAATGATGCCCCAACAGCATCATGGTTTCTGGTATACTTACAGCACAGTCTGCGCCTTCGCTGCAGTTAGCTCAAGTTAGCTCTTTCCAGGGGAATTCAAATCAGTGTAAGAATTTGTATTGAGAAAGCAGCTCCTCTGTGAAAACAACCAAGCTGCACAGCATGACTCAAGCCGCACAGCATGATTAGAATCCCACTGTGTTACTAGCCCAAGTGTGAATGATAAGCTTCAAGCCATATTCCTTCAGAGGCTAGCTAGACTGAATAAAACTTAAACTGTGAATGTTTATAAGCAGAAGAACTGGGTTAAAAATAGACATAGAATTGTTAGAGTTGGAAGGGACCTTAAAGATCGTCTAGTTCCAACACTCCTGCCATGGGCAGGGAAATACTCAAGTCCTTCTTTAAGCAGTGTTGCAGAGAATATAAACATAAAAGTTATACAAGGAAAGGAGTTCTGCAGGTGCTTAAGCAAAATTTTGGATTTAGATAAATTAGAGTTATGTACATTTCAATAGTAGGTTTTCCTCATACCCTCAATGCCTTCTGAGATACTGCCTACATTTACTTTTGCAAAATGTTGGATGCCAGGCATATGTGCTGACAGCCTTCATGGCAAGAAAATACTTTGATATTTCTCTGCTGGCACAGCCTCCAGAACTCTGTGCTGAATGAGGCACAGATCTTTTAGGATATGCAACCGTCATTTGCAGTATTTATTTGACCAACTGTCACAAGGAGTCACTCTATAATTCAGCCCAGTAGCATGTAGTTTAAAGAGTTTTAGTTAGAACAAGAAAGAGTGCCATTTAGTTCACAAGATGAAAACAGAAACAGATCTTATTCCTAAAAGTTGTTCATCAGACTTGCCTTTGACAGTCCTCACAGAGGCATTTCCCCCTTAGTAATTCCAGAGAGCGATGTTGTATTTCTTGGTTCTCTCAGAATCAAATTTTACACTCTGTCCTGTAGAGGAGTATGAGGCAGTCCTGAGCACCCTTTCCTTTTGTATGAAACATGTTTTTGTAGAGTTAGTGAGATTCATGAAATGTGTGAAATATGCCTGAAAACACAGCAAATAATTAGAAGCCTACATTTTGATTGATGTTAAATTGAATTTTAAAAAAACAGTATGTGAGTTTTGTAGTGCTTGGGTTAGATTGTATTAAGATAGGGATTACTTTATGGGAATGACAAAATGATTAGACTAATTTGTATCATATGAAGAAATTTGGAATATGGAGATAAGGGGAACAACGCAGTCTGTCCATGAATCATCACAGAGAACATTACTTTGCTTTCAGCTCTTATTTCTTTTTGCTCCCGTTGCCACAGTAGAATTCTTACATCTGTACTTCATAAAATAATTTCTGTATTTGACATACAAATGTGTTGTAATGCAAGTTGTTTTTTTTTTTTTATAACCCTAGCAATATACTGGTATAATTATGAGCGTTTCAAGAAGATGATGTGTAAGGAAGTTGGTGCACATGAACCAACATTTTTTATTGCTTTTACTTCAGGAGCAGCATCTGGCTCTGTAAGTATATATTTTTGTTTCTAGTACTACTCATTATTGCCACTAATGAACTATTTAAAAGAGGAATGATTTTACATGATTTTTTCAGAAATGGTGTATGTATTGGGGTGCATCTACTTGAAATACACATGGCCTGGCATTCAAGCTGATTAGGTATATCTGAATAAATTACAGTGTTCAGAAGTACAAGACTTTTAATAATATCAGGTGCTTGGAATATCAAATCTAGTTCTAAATTGTGTGCACTTTAATTTAAAAATTTTAATTAAATTTTAATTGTTTGTGCTCTAACATTAAAACTGTTTTCTTTTCCTGACAGATTGCAGCTGTCATAACTCTGCCATTTGATGTAGTGAAAACGCATAGGCAGACTGAACTTTGGGAAAGCGAGACCTTAAAAAGTAAGTTGCTGGTAAGGAGAAAAAAAAAATGTTTGGAAAAATAAAAACTAGTGTTTGAATATATAGACTTTTGGTAGGAATTTTAAATATTTCTCTCTTCTAAAATTTATCTGAAATATCTGTCACTAGGGCCTTTTTTCTTCTCCAAATTGTAACATCTCATAGGATATTTTTTATCACCTAGGATAAATACAATATTTCAATAATGGCGTGGAGGAGGGAAAAGGTGGGAGTTCAGTACCATTTAAATTAATAAGATGGTATAAAATATAAACCAAAAAATCCAGAGCTGTTGCATTTAGGCAGATCAATTTCAGATTTGTATACATTTAAGTAGTTATATTTAAATAGGCAAAATTAGTTTCTTATAAAACATTCAGGTGAACAGCGATCTATTGAAAAAGACTTTTGAGTTGATAAAAATAACATGATAAAATGTTTGCACATTCATTATCACTTGGTCCTTCATAACAATATTCTTCTTATGTTAAATATTAGAGATAGAAAGCACTGTGCTCAGGTTGTGTATTTTTTACCTTCTTTTTGTGTGATTTCAAAGAAATTATTTTTGAGAGCATATTAGTGAATATCCTAACAGCTTTAAAGGATGAAAGTGGAAGGAAGTTTCTTTTTTGTTCTGTGTTCAGTAGAGCATCACTGTGTTTTCTACAAATTCAAGTTGTGTCTAAAAACTTTTTTTTCCATTGCTTGGGACCTGGACCAGTGAGGGACTTTCATTACTGTTAGATCATGGCTTTAAGATTACAGATCACTAAAAAGGCTGAGTACCCAAACAGTTTCTGCTCAGAAACGAATTTGAAGGTCCTAGTTCAGAAAGATGTTATGAAAACTTAGTGCTCCCTTTTTGACATGAGGTTTCATTCTCTCGGTAAGTTATTTTTTTTTCTGGTGTAATTCTTGAAAAAACATATTTATGTTTTATTGCGGAACAGACAATCATAGAATGGTTTAGGTTGGAAGGGACCTTAAAGATCACCTAGTTCCAACCCCCCTGCCATGGGCAGGGACACCTCCCACTAGACCAGGTTGCCCAAGGCCACGTCCAGCCTGGCCTTGAACACTTCCAGGGATGGGGCATCCACAACTTCCTTGGGCAACCTGTTCCAGTGCCTCACTGCCCTCACAGTGAAAAGATCAGAAAAGCTTTAAATAGTTACTGTGTTGCAATTCTTCCCTTGTGCTGATGAATATAAGAATTCATTGCTAATACCACTCTGAATAACAGGTAGCTGCCATATATTAGGCTGATATTAACTAGGTTAATATATATATAAAATTTCATTATGGTTATCTATAATTTGTACTAGTTTAATTCTTTCCAAATCCAGTTGCTGTTAGAGTTGGACACTGACTATGTATCTACATATTGTCTCTCTGTGGCTGCAAAAATATTTTGTGGCTTCCAGATGCTGTGGGATGATCCTGCTGAATGTATTCTATGAAACTGTTTTAACTTTTGTCTAGGAAAAAATTTCTTAACCGCTTTCATATTATGGATCAATGAAAACAGCATGTGCAGAGTGAAATAGCACAAAAAAAAATCCTCTGTTTAAAACAGTTGCATATGTCTGCAATGCAGCTTGGTTCTTGATGCTGCTGCAGTTAGGTTGCTTATGGTATCCGATTTAGCTCTACAGGGGGCTGCAATCCATGTCTCATAGAGCTATACTTTGTTTAACTTGTAAATTTAGGGGGGGATTTGATTTATGTAAACTTAAATGTAAGGTGTAGTGTCCTAGTTTAATTATTATATTCATTCTTATGATTTATTCATTCTTATGATATTAATTCTTAAAACTTACCTTTAGATTCAGTTTAACATAAAGGCAAGTCCTTGGTTAAAAATCTGAATTGTGATGATCTTTCAGCTGCATGTATAAAGTGACATGGAGAAGGACTGGCTCATTTGAAAGCTAGATGACTTTTTTCAACTATATCGGTTACTCTAGTAAGGAATATTCTCTGTGTTCATATATCTTACTCCAGGTGTTACTACAGGTTCTTCCATGTCATGCTGTTTTAACTTGAGTATTGTATGAATTTGCATGCTGTATGAATTTAACATCCTGTATGAATAGTATGGATAAAATTAACATAAAATTAATTAAACCTAATAATTACATTTGAAGTGACTGTCTGATTTCTAAAAATATTTTTCTGTGGCATTGTATATATGGCTTCATTCACCATTTTCTTGTACTGTATCGAGTTCCACAGAGGGACTGTACATCAACCTGGGCAATTATGAGGAAAATTGTCGCTAAAAATGGGATTACTGGATTATTTGCTGGTAAATATTTTTATATATTTCTAAAAAAAAAACCAGACTAGAGAGAAAGTTTTTTAATCACTAACAAATGATTGTAGGTGTTAACATGCATAAATTCTATAATATTTCCATCTCTATCAACACTCTCAGTTATGGAATAGTTTATATATATAAAGCAACAGACATGTATACGTACAGAGAGAATTTTGGTAATCTCTTCACAAGTTACTAAACTACAGCTGTCAAAGATGGACGTGATTTCTTTAAAAAATAGAGGTATTGCACTTGACAAATACGGCAATTGTAATTGTTTAATTGTATTGACAATTAAAAATGGTGGGAAAAGGTTCAGTTCAGGAAATAGGTTTTTTCAAATTGAAATAATTTGTAGATTTGTTGATTGGGTTTTTCAGAAAAAAATTGGTCCAAAGGAAATTTAACGGATTGTAAGTTTGGAAGCTACAGTATGGAGGTGTTTCTAGACTGAGAAAGTTTCTTAGATGCAGTTTTTAGTCCAGTGCTAAAAATTTCCAAATTGTCAGTATTGTTGCAGCACCTACATTTAGCAATAGCCATCCTAATTTTTGTTCTTGATCTCTTACTAGTTTCTATACTCAACGTTTTTGGTTCTCTGTATCTCAGAAACAGAGCTTAAGCTTCAGTGGTATTTTTCTGTCTCACTTCTTAGTCTTTGAAGAAGATGCATTATTGAGAAACCAAGAAATCTGAATGTGGAATATATATTTTGAAGTAGCATTCACATAATAAAATACTGTTATTGGGCTGTGAACACTAGGCCCAGGATAAATCCCATCTATCCTATGATGCAGTTTTTTACAGAGGACTGGAAGATATGGCAATTATATTAGTATTTGTTTTCTAGATGGGAGTAATTATGTCGAATACTGTATAGTATTTGGGATGTTCAAGGTTATGCAACAACTAGTCACCAAGAATTTTTTCCTTTAAATTTTCTGTCAAACTAGAAACATTATTTAAAATCTTTGTTAAATTTTTATGTTTAAACAAATGGAGAAATGCAATCTTGACAATTTAATGACTTCTGAATGAGTCAAAGAGTTTTTAAATTTTACTTGTACATTATCTCATGTGTGCTCACACAGGTGTACACATCTAACACGACTTTCTTACCCTCACTGAATCTACTGAGGTACCATTCCTGCTCAGCTGTGTCCAGTTTTCAGCACATCAGTTCATAGTTTAGTATATAGCTGGTGCTGTTTCGGTTCGTCTGAGCCATTCGGTAAGACAGAATGTCACTGTTAAGACCCCATTTAGCCATGTAATTCCTTGATGTATTTTATTTTTCTTCTTGCACAGACTGTCTTAAAGACTGTCTTGTAGTCTTTTTGATAACTTTGGCAAAGATCAGGTTTTAGCCTTGAACTATGTGCAGTAGTTATTTCTACTGCTGACAAGCACAGATGTATCGCTGACCATCATAAGATATCTTGGCCGTTTAAACCCTGCATATTTATAGAACAGAAAAGAAAACTCCAGGAATACCTTCTGGTGTCTTTTTCAAATCCTGGCAACTCTCTGAAACCAGTGAGTCCTACCTAATCATATGACCTAATTCTTGGTACTAACTCAAAGCCTCCAGCAACAAAGCTGGCCATTTTCCCAAGAGGTTCAGCAGGAAATATTATTCCTTCTTATTTTCATCATTATGGCTCAATTGTAAGAGGACTTTCTCACATCAAGAAGTGTTCTTAGAGGCTCCTGAGACCTCATGAGACTTATGAGTGTCTTTTCCACTGCATAACCAAACAAACTGCCCTTGCCAGAACAGGGACTTTGTGAGCTGGCAAGGTGACATAAGAGACAAGACAAATGACATTCCAGCATTGGAGCAAAAGTTTCTCACCATTATCTCATCCTGAAACTGAAGATTTCTTTTAATTCTTAAGATCTTTCAGGGAATGTTCCACTTCTGTAGTTACCAAAAAGGGTTGACTCCCTTCTGAGATAATCACAAGTCCTTACAAGTCAGTAATTCATGATGGATTTAGCCAGATCCCAGAATATTCTCTTGAAGAATGACATGGATTTTTTTTTCACAGATTTGTAGATATTTGGCAGCAGCTGTCATGGATCCTGCTAAAACTTCTGTCAGAGGTTTCTACTTGGCATGCTCTGTCAAGCAAAACAGGAAGAAAAGATTGTGTTTCCCAGAAACTGGAGTTGCATTCTCATCCATTGTGTCCTAAGTAGCTATAGAATGCAACTTGTGTTTCTAGTTGCCAATCTGGTAACTAAAATCAAAAGTATTTTGATAGTTTAGCTATATGCTGCTCTCCCCACCTTCATTTCCTCTCTGCAACTACCAGGTACTCTTTACCCCGCTTCTCCAATAACTAAACTGAATGTCTCCGTACCCTGGGAGGACTTTGTGGTGAACTGCTGTGGGCCCAGCTACTTTTTAGGACAACTGGCAAGATGGAGCTGGAACAAGCATTGCCATCCCAATGGGAAGGTCTTGGTTGTAAAGCTTAGCATGCCTGAGGGATTCAGGTTTTAGTAGAAAATTTGCCTTTCTGTATAAACATTATTGAAATAAAAAAAAATTATTGTCTTCAATTCTTAAACATTTTTGCACCATTTTTAGATCATTTGGTGTTGTACCTACTGTCCCGTAAGAAATACAATATTGCAGCTCTGTAGCAAAGCAGAGCCTTAGACCAGACCGTTCTCAAACTTCTGTCTCCAGAGCAGTAACAATATCAGACTACAGCTGCTTAACATCTCTTCCATGCAGCTACAAACTTTGCTTGCAGGATGCCTGGGAGGTGCCTATTGTTCTTCTGATGGTTGCAATTCCCTCTTTCTCTTCTAATTTCTTTCTCTTCTACATTGGAGTAGATCCCTACAACTTACTAAACATCACAGCAGATATCCTGAGTTCTTGAGACACAAAGAACTCTACATCATATAATTTGTCCCTCTTCAATATCTCAATACATTATTTCTTCTTTCTCTGAGAGTCTACTTCAAGTGGAAATGCTTGTGTTCTGAGTGGAGGGCGTTTTGACAGTAGGTTTGTCTGTGCCTCTTTATTTCATAGAGGAATTGGGGTGTTGGGGCGTAATTTGAATGCGGGAGGCTGAAAGTTTTCATCCCTGGGTTCAAGAGCAGTAGTGTGGTGACTATGGAGCCATTTGAGAAAGAAGCTGGTATGTTTCTTTAGCTCTTCTAGATGTTCATTTTTGTACCTTACAGAAAGTCATATGTTATCTCTTACCTTCCAAAATACTTGTGCTTCACTGTGGTTCATCACCATTATGAAGTTTGTCTTAATAAACATCAGAGTGTTTAGCAAGCTGTCTGCAGTCATCTCAGCCCATATCAAATGAAACAGAGTATCTTTTCCTGGCTGATGGCTTGGTATGAGGTTCCTAGTTCCTCCAGCCTACCTATAACTAAACATTCTTCCACCATTCAAAGACATGCATTTCATGGTGAATGCTTGTAAGTTTTGCTTCGTTCTGCTCAGTCCACAATTCATATCCAAGTAAATATGAATACAGTTATGTGGAGGTTACTGTGTCACATTTTGGGAGTGCACACGTATGCTGTGCTGTGATTATCAGTTAATGGAGTTCTTTGAGACCTGCCATCCACAAGCGCACTTACGATCTACCTTCTTTCCCTTTCCTGTATTGTGTCTGAGTGGGAATTAAGAGGAAACTCAGGTGGTGCTAGGCATTGCCCACTCTGTGTTACCTGAGTATGCACAAAGGCAGTCTGGGATTGCCACCCCACGTGACAGGGACTGAGAGAATAAGAGTTTCCAGCCTCACACAACAGTGCAAATGGATATTCACAATGTGAATGCTCAGGCTGATTACACATCCTCAAGAATTCTATCTTATCTATCATATCTTTTTGTGAAGAACTACTATCATTTATTAAACAAAAGCAAATCTTTACCTGGGGGTGAAACTTTGCCTTTGTTGAATATGTACATTCAGGTAGTTCTATCAATAATTTACTAGCTCAAGTATCACCAGATCAAACTAGTATCACTTCATAACTAAACTGTTTTCAAAGTGTTTTGCTTTTGAATATCCTCCTTTCTATGTATGGCAACCAGACATTGAAAATTCAACCTTGAATGTATATAAAATGCTCATAGTCACAAAGTGCTCTTCCTGTGTGTCCACCTCAGGATACTCATCTCCCTAAGCTTTCTTACCTCCCTGGGACCTGTTGTTCAGGTCCCCCCATGCCCTTCTCTCAGGCTGTCAGGGAGGAGATTCCTGTGTCTTCCTGTCTTCAGCAAATCTACCTGATGGCTGAGGCTGCTGTTGTCCTTTTGTGTTGAATGGCCGGGGCAACACTGTTGTTGCCATGCTCAGAAGTCCTTCGTGATGCACATGTGTCGTCAGGTGTGACTCTGGCAGCCTAAGGAGGAAATGACAAGATACTGAGATTAAAATGATACTGAGATAAAAGCCTATAGTAGTTCATACTTGAATGAACAACTGCAAGAGACATTCCAAACCCAAGATACTTACCAGTGTTGACAGCACTGCATTGGTTCATTGCGTTTCCTTGCATGAGTGGCTACACAGTTGGTTGAAGACTTGCAAGACTTGTTTGTGTTTGCTGAAAGAGATTAAATTGCTTTACTTGCTGTACAGCGATGACATAGCTGGGTAACGGATTTGCACGTTTCAGAGCACTGATGCCAACAGAATGCACAACACTACAAAGTATCAATTTTATTAGATATTTTGGGTGGAATGTAGTTCATAGATTAGGATACCTACATTTAGGTCTTGACATGTGAGTAACAGAGCGTAGAGACATTCTCTTGCTCAGCCGCTCCCTTGGTTCGGTCACCCACACTTGGGTAAGATGCCTTGGGGGTATTCTGCCTGTCTTCCTGCTACTCTTCCGAAGAGACGCAAGTTTTCCATAGGTTATGCGTCATCTGCACTAGCAAACGTCTTTGCATTTCAAGTGGAAGCAGATGGCTGTAGACAAGTGGATTCAGCCTTATTTTCCAACCTCTAAGTAAGCTGAATCACTTTCTAAACTCCATGGACAAGATCACAGTTGATTGTAATGGGAGATATTTAATGCCTAAATTCTGTTATAAATAAACATGTGACCAGGATCCTTGCATTTTGCTAAAGGTGCCGTAGGTTTTAGGAGACAGTGGCAGAGGAATCGCACTTTTTACTTAACAGTTGGCTTGAAGCGCAGAGACACATACCTATGGCAGAGGATACAGCCCAGCCCTTTCCTCCCTAACTTTGTCCATTTCAGGATTCAGGGCTTCCCAAACCTCTTGTTGTCCCACCTGAGAGGTCACAAGCCTTTGCTTGTCCCACATGAGCAACAACTTTGCACTGACACTTTGGAGAGGGCACAGTCTACCCCCGGCACCACCTCTTCTGTGCTGGAGCAAAGTAGCCCTGCAGGTCAAGGTGCTCCACCTCGGTGGGGAGACAGGAGGGGCAGAGGCACAATGGGCTTGAGGCAGGCAGCCATGCAGCGTGGCAGAGGTGAGCACGTAAGGTTACTACAGTGCTAATACCTACAGCCAGTATTTTCGGTATTTTGAGGAACTGGACAGGTAGAATCCCAGTTGTACACTGATACATTATGGTATCGACATACTGTGACCACTACCGCGCTTTGGTCTGAAAACAAATGATAGTGAAAACTTTCCTTTCTCTTCTGGGCAGGTATTATTCCACGGCTGTTTAAAGTTGCTCCTGCTTGTGCCATAATGATCAGCACATATGAATATGGAAAGTCTTTCTTTTCTCATTTAAATGAAAAAATGAACCAACGTCCTTAATTCTCGGACTGTGTGAAGTCAAAATATATGGTGAAATATATTGTGCCAAATTTGAATCTGTCGAGGCATTTTCTAGAATTCCCAGTGAATTTCTGCCATTACACTTGGGAACTAAATACAACTTCATTTTTAACTGTTTCACAACGGATAAATTCACTTTTTCTTTTTTCTCAAGATGAAGAAAATACACGACTCAAGTATCATTGAAGGTTTTGTGACTTCTCTTGCAGCTAGAGAGAAAAAAGGAAAGAAAGGAGGAAGGGAAGAAAAAAAAGGTACTCTGACTATTCTTCAGTAATGATTAAAAGACAAAAAAATTCATACTGGACAGAGCAATGATGAATAACTGCCACTGTGTTAATTTTCAGTCTGACTAAAGATTTTTGTTGGGTATTTAAAATGATGTTTAGAAAAGTTTTGGGCTTCCAATTATATATGATTATTCCTCCATAAGGAGGTTGATAAAGAATGAATTCAATAAATGCTTATTTATTCCTGCTTAATACATGTTTAATTCTGTGCATGTTTATTTTCAGCTCTATATTTTATGTAAATATGTATTATAAAATAGTCTTTGGCTTCTTCTGAGTTTTTCTGATAGCTAATCTAAATCTCCCCTCTTCCAGTTTGAAGCCATTACCCCTCATCCTATCACTACATGCCCTAGTAAAAAGTCCTCCCCAACCTTTCTGTAGGCCCCCTTTAGGTACTGGAAGGCCGCAATAAGGTCTCCCTGGAGCCTTCTCTTCTCCAGGCTGAACAACCCCAACTCTCTCAGCCTGTCTTCATAGGAGAGGTGCTCCAGCCCTCTGATCATCTTTGTGGCCCTCCTCTGGACGCACTCCAACAGGTCCGTGTCTTTCCTGTGCTGAGGGCTCCAGAGCTGGGTGCAGTACTCCAGGTGGGGTCTCACCAGAGCAGAGTAGAGGGGCAGAATCATCTCCCTTGACCTGCTGGCCAGGATGCGGTTGGCTTTCTGGGCTGCGATTGCACATTGCTGGCTCATGTTGAGCTTCTCATCCACCAAGCGAGTGATGGATGAGTGTTGAGCTTCTCATCCCCCAAGTCCTTCTCCTCAGAGCTGCTCTCAATCCATTTTCCGTCCAGCCTGTATTTGTGCTTGGTCAAACTGGAAAAAGTACATTGTACTCATTAGAAACTCAGAGAGCGTGGTGAATACAGTCATAGGTGCTGCGGTGGCTTTTTAGTTTAAGGTAATACTCTAAGAAATTAAAGCACACCCAGGCACTGAAGACAACTGGCTGTACACATGTTCTGGAGGAACGATCCCTCACGTTTTTGGGAGGCACAAGCTGCCACAAAGCTCTGTGGCAAGGCCAGGCTCCCTGCTGGGGACCACTCCCCATACACAGTTTATATGGGAGCACCTGGTTGTGCAGGCCAGGTCTGCTGGCATAAGCACCGGTGGTTCCGTGCCAGTTTGACTCAGAGGTGTATCTGTCTGGAGGCAAGAGCACATTTACTTTACTGCTGTAGATGCAGCCATTGCCTGCTATGGTATGCTGCACACACATGGTATGAACAGTTCCAGCATGTCCCTTGCCCATAGCCACTCGAGTTACTGAATCAGAGCTTCCACTGTATCATTTTTTAAATTTAATTTATTTTTTAACTATCCTAGCTATATCCCTTTGTTCATGCATTTTCAATAAAGTGCTTGAATTTTTTATCTTTTTTTTTCCAAATTTTAATGAGGGGTGTGCTGGTACAAAAGCAACTCAGTAGTCACGTCATTAAGACACCAACTTTCAGGTGTGCTTTACCCAAGAAAGGAACTTCAGTCCTATTCTGCTATGAAGAAGGTGTCTCAGCATGTGTTTGGCCTTGGAGAAGATTCATCACACGCTGACAAATGCTCTAGTTGTAAAGACATTAGCTGCAAAGTTACAGCATGCGGTGCAGGCGAGAGGTACTGCTGTAAGAGATATTGGACGCTGTCCCCTCATTGTGACTTTCAGAGTAATTTTACACTATAACTTCAAAATAAGGCCTAAGAGAAAGAAAGTAGTAACAGCACATTCTGGACCACATTGAACAAAATACAGCAATTAAAAAAAAAAAAGTTTCCCTGTTTTACAAGAAAATAATTTGCTATAAGCTTGGTAATACCGTAATTTGCTGAATGGTCTTATTTTATCCTGTATGATTAAAACAGAGACAAGAACTAGTAATTAGTGATGATACAAAATGTTTAATTTACATGCAACATTTATGGAACGTCAAGGCAACAAAACATACAGTTTTGGCATTTTATCAATTTTTTGGAAAAATGATTAATGTTTGAAACTGAGAAAGACACACATAACTGATTTCCCATGCACAAAATGACACCCAGAAACTCACAGTGGTGTCAGACCACGTAAAAGACTTCAGTTAAATGACACATGAATTTCACACCAGTAGCTCCAAGAAAAGAGCCATCAGCAAACATGACTGAAGATCATGATTATACCCCCTCCAAAATACTGACGTAGTGGGAGAAGTGTTTAACAGCAAACAAGACCGATTAAATCACTGTACCTTGATGTAGAATGTTTACTTGTGGAATCCAGATTCCCTCATTGTATTTGTAGTAAAAATGCATCTCTAGTTTACAAATTAGTATTTAATAATGATACTCAACTGCCAGGAGAGAACAGGTGCTTAATGTGATAACACAAAAACCCAGTTACATGAAGGAATGGACATGCTGATAGTGTATGAAAGGATTTAATGGTCAGAGTTTATTACAGAGAAATTAACTGCTTCAAATTAACTACATGAGGGCTTGAAAGACAAGGTCTGGTGGATTTTGCTAAGCTGCTTTAAAAATCTGCATTAAAATGGCATCAGTAGTTGTTTACCCTGCCATGGATGCAGTAACCTCCAGCACTGGGGACTGAAGAGTTGAGGAGAAGTATCTTGAAACTCCTCCAGCTAAATCCAACAGTGCGTTGTGTTCCAGAGATGCGTAGCCTCATACTTACAAAGGCTAAAACATTTCCTGGAGTTTTTAGCAAAGCTAGGAATGAATCCTCTCTTTCTTTCAAGCCCACCCTAAAATGACCAGATTATAGTAGTAGTGCCAAGGTACCATTACAAGAGGCAAATTAACAAAAATCGTACAGTGTAGTGACATACTGTAAACATCTAAGAGTAAGCAATAATTAAAAATCTGTCTTGTATTGCAGCTACTCATGTAAACAATTTATGAAACTTCTTTGGCACAAAAAAGCATTTTCCCTAGCACTTATAAATACAACGTACTTACATGCATTTAAGTTTTGTTTAAAAAGTTACTAATCATACTGATAAGCATTACCTTGATTAGCAAAATTCATAGATAAAGGATCCATTGTATCTTACAAAGAATTAAGAATATAGTTTGCAATTCAAAAATTAATTTGCAAACTTTGAACCTGTAGGGTAATCTGGAAAGTTAGTTTCATTTAAAAAATGTCTCCCTTTTTTTTTTTCTATCAGTAATTTAAATCAATGGCAAGTAATTTGAGAAAACTGACTTAAATAAGTTCTGCCGTATTACCTAATGAAGAAAAATACCTATTGCACTACTACAGGAATGAGAAAAATCTTGAACATGAGAATACTGTCTTACATTGTCTTTGTTTCCCCTTTTTCACTCTGCTTGGGATCTTGCCAATGAACACACAGTCTAAGTGTCCCAAGGTGCTAACCCCACCATCCGTAGTCCCCATCTTTCCAGCAAGGCCAATAAACCAAGAAATTTCTCATGTAATGTTTGTTGTTTTTATAATCTCGTATGTCTGTAACTCAGGTCACTCAAAAGCATTCAGTGAGTCTCCTCAACATTTCCCAATTGCTAAGTATGCTTGATTTAGATGATTAACTTACATTTGTTATTCACATGCAACTTCAAGAATTAGTAAGAGTGCTTCAGTGTGATTCTTCAGTGTGATTCAGACATCTCCTAAGTGCCAGGATACTAACAGGAATGCAAAATCTAACACTGAGTCAACTTGAGAAGAGCCGTTGATAGGTTAAATATGCTATTTGAGGTCCTATGCAACATACACAGATGATAAGCTGGACTTTTAGGTAAAATATTTATTTGCCTACAAAGACTGGCGTTAAGGATTCCCTGTCTGTTCTGCAAGAGTTGATAGATATTTAAAGCACTGCAGGGAAGCACCGTGGCTAAAGTAGGGCCAGGCCATTGCAAGGAGAAACAAAGGTCATGGCAGTTAAGTAGGGGACTGATTTCCAACTGTTCCATTTTAAAAATCAGTCATAAGCATCAGATTATATGTCCTGTACCTGACCAAGAGCTTTAAATAATTCAAGACTGAGATAGAAAATCTGTAAAGTCCTCTGGGGGGAAAAATAAAGTTTGGATGAAAACTGACAGAATTTGTGAGTTGAACAGGTAAACGTGAAAAGAAAAAATAAACCAGCTTATTTTAACTCAAAACTAGCAGTCTTCATTGCAAGTCATTTTATGGAACATAAACCAAATGCATACAACACAAAGCTCTTCCTTCTTGTGTGTATCTCAAGATGGTGTTAACCCTGGACTTGTCATCTCTGTTGTGGGACTTGCAAGGTATTCACTTGATTTCAGACTTGTGAGAGATTTGTAGCTTGCTACTGATGTGAGAGAGCCACAAAGACCAAGCAACGATGGAGTGTCTTCCTTCCCTGTTAAGAAAAACAAGAATTAAGCTAATAATTTTTACAGCACAAGACGACCTGACCACAAAAAAATGAGGGAATAAAAAAACCTGTTTCATCTACAGTATTATGAATTACATATTACTGCTTCAGCACATGCATACTTCATAAATGCGGTTAGGAAGACATGTAATTTATGCCATACCTTCCCTGTCCAGGTGGTAAAGAGATCCCTGCCCGTGCCTTACAGGCGGGGCTGTAGTCAGTCTCCTACAGAGGGAGGCTGAGAGGCTCCACGGACTACATGGTGAACTGAACTTACTAATTCAAGCACTGGTTTTAGTTGAGTACATTATATATAAATGGAAGTGATGTTGCTAATACGACATTAGTACCAGAGATCTAATTTTAAATCTCTCAGAAAGGAGTAGAATTAACTGGAATCAGGATATATTTCTTTAAAAATGAACATGTTTTGTTTTTTAAATCTTGGTAATTTGAAGTGCATTAGGCTCCGACCACTGGAAAAAGCCCTGCAGTGCAGGAATGGCAGTGCAACTATCTGCCCCGTCAGACAAATACACTTGACAGCTAACAGGAAACATGCCTACAGGTATAAGACTGCATTGGACAATTTCTCTATTTATTTTATGTCTTCCCTTCTCAGAATATCCGTTCAAGTTATTTTGTGCCAACTCCGCTAATAAATTACATTATAAAGAATCTGATCTACCAGCATCTCCCTATTTCATCCTCCTGGCTTACCTGCAGAATAGAAAAGATGCCTTAAATGAGAGATTAAAATTAATTTTAAAAGATCACAGGCACAAGATTTCACTGATATGCCACTCTACCAGATTTTTTTTTTAAATTCACATCTATAAAGTAGCATTTCTTAAAATTGTCTCCTGTTCCTGACAGAAAAGTTTTATTCTCATGAGAAGGATGCAAGAAAAAAATCAAACAACCCAAACTGCGCCCTGCACAACAATTCATTATGAAAAAAATAAGTGTCCTGTAGTTCTCTTGCTTGGTTTATGGTTCTTATTAACAGTTTCCAGTAGATTTTAGGTCTCACGTCTACTGAACTTTTTTAAAGTGACTGAATAGCTTTCCCTAAAGAATGAACTAGATTAGCTCTTTTAAAAAATCTTCACTTTCAGAAAAATCTGTATTCCCATAAAAACTCCCCTTTAAAGACAACATTCAATTTGAGGACGTAAAATGCACAAAGAGCAGTGTAACACTGTTTAGGCACAGCCCTTGATTTCAAGTGTGAATGAAAAAAATCTGACTACGTGAGTGGGCTTAACAGGAATGTGAAAGTTTACTACTTAAAATCTTTTCATTAAAACTGCTATCCTGAGAGTTAGACCAGAGGTATTTTAAACAGCAGAATCACATGCCGTGTCTTACAAAATTATATTAAAGCTTAGGTACTGAAGAACCTCACTAATTTAGAAGAGATGTTATGCTACCTTTAAAGACAGTGTTGAAATCCAAACCTAAACTATTATTATCAGTGGTTTTGCCACACTTCAATTTACAGAAGATAAAACAAAGCATGAATTCAAACAATTAATATTGCAAAAAAACAGTTGAAAGTAGATCTGCACAAGAACTCTCTTCGTAATAGCCATGCTGATTCTATTTCACTTTCTCTAAGCTAACTTGAAATAATTTAGATTTTTAAGTGTTTACAGTTTTTTAAAAAGTTCTAAGTTTTACATCCTTGATATTTTAAAAATAAGAAATTTTACAGTTATGAACTACTAAGGCTCTGTATTGTCAAGTCTATTTAAAGTTAACATTTGATGAGATACAAAAATGATTTTTTATAGCAATTTATGTTCTGTACACAGAATAATATTTCAGAAGTCTTCCAGCACTTTTCTGCTTTTCACAATTGCCCACAAGATGGAGCAGCTAAACTTTAATAAGCGTACAGATTTTGAAAGGGGGCGTGTGTGTATATTACATTTATATACTAGCACAGTTCACATCATGTTGCTCTCTCTATTAACAGAAACACTGTCAGGCTGCATCTCCACAGATAAATGTTGAATGCAAGAGGTAAGAATGACAGTTCTAGTTGCAAATCCAGTGTCTTTAATCTTTCTTTTAAGAAACTTAAAGAACTCAAAAGATTTGAGTGAGTTATAGCAGGAAGATGATAGAAGATCCTCTTTGTAGCTGAGCTGTGTCTGGATCTATGATGGAGAAGGAAGATATGCAACATATTTGAAGCTTAGCTTTAAATACAGCATGAAGTCTTATAATTATTGGGGGGTGGGCATCTTCATAAATCCAAACTTATTTGAAGTATAGTCCTTAGGGAAACTGAAACAATTTGCATAACAATGAAAAAATATGCTGTTCAATGCATATTTTGTTCACACTGCAAATTCATCTTTGGGACTGAAGAGCTAGGAAGAACAAAATAAGCCACTAGACTGGCTCTGTACCTTCATTTAATAAGTTCATTCCATCCTGCTTCCCATCCTGTGAGTGACTTGGATCCAGAGAGGATTGCGAAAGACTAACTTCTGCTGAAAGTTGGTCCAGACTTTGAAAGCTTTTCCTGCAAAGCAAGTAATATTTAATAGTAACACATTTAAAGATCTAAGTAGATATCTTCAATTCTCTTAAAGTTTTCTAAAAAAAAAAAATCCTAGGCAGTTAATCTTTCTTCTCTTAAACACTCTCTTCTTTTTTTTGATTGTTTCCTAAAACACTGTTTTTTCCTAAAGCAATGATTTCTCCTCCCACCCCCCAGCCCCCCAATTAACCCAAAGGAAGGAGATTGTTATGGTAAGCAAGAGAAACTCGTTTTTTGCGCCAGCTGATCCTTGTACATCGTAGCAGGTAATTCCAATAGGATACATTTCAGAGTATGCTAAAAGTAGTGTATAGTTTTAAGTTTCCCTGTTCCTCTAAAGGTGAATCAAAATAAAGATTCAACTTACTCATCCCATTGTTGATTGTGCTTTCTATAGAGTAGAGTGTCCAAGGCAACGGCATTGACATCCAGAGCTCCTGGGGAAGGCCACTGATTGGTGAGGTGAGTGGTTAATTCTTGTCTTGATCTCAAGTCATTATTCTTTAGCACAGTCCTGTGAATATAAAAAGCAGTAATTCTCAGTCTATTAAATGCAATTCTTTAAGGTACAGAAAGAAAAACAGGACAAATAGTCCCGACCAAGTTGATACTTTGAGTCACCAACAGATTGCAATTTTCATGAAGCATCTTAAACTGTTCATTTTTTTCTAGGGCAAGCAACTTAGAAACCTATTGAGATGTATTTAGGAACAGAAAAAAAGTTGCAATTAGAATCTTTCTGCAAAAGCAATAAAAAAGCAACTGCATTCTAAAGATTCTCCAGCATGATGGTAATTAACAGGCCATCTATTTTGCAAACCAACTATGGGAATGTGATGTTCTCCCCTCCCCTGCTCCCCATTTTTTTTTTTTTATTTTAAGTTTGAACACCCCCCCTTTCCCCAATACTTTTGCAGAATGAACTAAAAACTGGACATGTTAATTCCATTGTATGCTTCCAGGTAAAATACAACACATAGTTATTCTGTTTTCTACCACCTTACGGCTTCCAGTAATTGATGTTTTTAAATTACAGAAAATATGTTAACTGAGTACCTTACATGTTCAAATTAGTTTTGCCTCATATTCCCATGAAGCAGACCAGTTTTCTAAAATTCTGGAAATGAGGAAGCTAATATGCTAATATTGGAAATCATCTGCCAAAAGTCATACAGAAATAAGAAAAGTACATGGTTCTTCAGGCTCCAAGACAAGATCAGCCTTTTTCCAACAGTACAAGGCAACCACCAATCTACCCTTATACTGCTGTAGAATAACTCTAGAAACAGAAGTAATATTGCTTGTTAACCCATAAATCCTCCAATCCATGAAATACTAGGCAATAGTAAAATGCTGCTTTACAGCAAGTTTGATTATCTCTGGCCTGAAGCAAACAGCTAATGTTACGTATCTCCATACCAAATGTACTTAGGAGTTCAAAGCCAAATGCCATGTTGTTATCTGAAATGCCAAACTGCATAGCAAATCTAATATACTATTCGTGGTACACATACATTTATGTGAATTCACAAATAAGATTGTCAATAGGTCTATTTTTACAGGTTTTATTCCGGTGGAATCTGAACTGTTTAGACAAGAACCTCAGTATGAGCACATAACACCACCCAAAGAGCCAAAATCTCCCACAAAACAAGGTAAGACAATAGCAAGTTCAATAAGGTATTTTTAGTAGCTGAGTTTGAGAGAGGAGACAAATGCACAGTAGTTTTGCACAAGAAGATGGTGAAGCACCACAGTGAACAAAACTATTTTCAAGAAACTTTTCTCAAGATGATGAATTTCCCCAGCGTTCATGCAAGTAAGCAATCAACTTTTCTACCCGGGGATCTCATCCCTCACCCTCCTCTCTAAGAGATCTATAGGAATAACCACTTTGATAACCCAAAGCTCTCAAGAATTTCAAATATCTTGTATGGTATTCATTTCCCCATGTAATTCCCCTAATCCCATGAGCATTAAACAGGTCTGTTAAAGGCTCGTTGATTTGGGGAAACTGAAACACTGACCTAGCAAGTTCTTGTGGGGTTAACCAGACACACTACATCACCGCCTTATTCCGAAGGACTTCTTGTATGCTTTCACAGAAGTTTTATAACAGGACACCGTTTGTATTAGCAACTATGCACACGGTAACTAAATGCAAATTCATACACATATAACACGTACGTGTAAATTCCCATTTGGACAACTCCTGTATGTTATCACCACACAACTCAGCAGCAGTGTTAAGTTATTATTAAATAAATATGCTGAGCAAAGATGACAAAACCACAAATCTACAGACAAGTTGCTAGTAGTGGAATTTTGGCATTTTATGTAGGTTTCTATATTGAGGCTTTTTCCACAAATCTTTATGCTATAGTAACCTGAAATTTCACCCTTTGTATGGACAAAGAAATTCTGAAACAAAGCCTAACTGCTCCAGGGATTTTAGCATAAGAACATTTAAAGACAGTTGCAGTACATTGGTACTTTAACCACTTCACCATGCTCAGGAATAAAAAACCCAGGCATCAGTTAGGATACAGAAGTAACTACTCCCCTCTTAAAACTTCTATGCTTTTATTTTGAATCTTTAAAAATATGTAAAAATAGTTTTGAACATATAAAATCAGTCCAAAGACAGTATTCAGTGTATATAAAATAGTAGTATAGACAACAGGAAGTTAGACAAAATATTCACAGGATGTGCTGGTAGCTACCACCTATTTTTTCAGCCTTGTAGATTATTTAAAAATGGTTGCAAGAGAGCAAATAGCTAAAAGTATCATGAGATTCCCTGCAGCAAAGACTTATTAAAAGCACTGCTTGCAAACTGCAATTCTCTCAAGATAAACAAAAGCAGTATCAAGTTATGCATATTAACCAGACTTATTTTAAGAGTGAAAGTATTACAGTGCACAGAATCATAGAATCATTTAGGTTGTAAAAAACCCCTAAGAACGAGTCCAACCGTAAACCTAACACTGCCAAGCCCACCACTAAATCATGTCCCTAAGCACCATGTCTACACAGCGTACATCATCCTGAAACTCTTAATCACCATGATGCAAAAATGATCCTGCTACAAATATTCAAAAACAGGAAAGGAAATGGAGACAAAAGCCTTTACTATAGAAAGGAGTTAAAAAGGAAGGAAATAGGACCAAGTTTTAATGAAAAAAGCATACAAATTTCAAAACACTCAATGTGGAAAAAATGCTGCACAAGATTATTGAGTGTTGTACTACTCTTGATCAGACAAGAAGAGTTCCTTCTAGTAGTTAAAAGCTCTCAAAAGACAACAGTTTACTTTATCCAAGGCAGATTGAATTTCTACAGTAGCATTCTTGTTCCTCAGAATGCAAACATTGTAACCAGTGCTGGCCAACTCTAGGCTGTGATACTGTGGGGTTTGAATTAGGACTCTTCTTAATGATCACAATGAGAGCAATGAAGATTACGAGCTTTCCTCTCTATGTCTACTGTCAGGCTGTTCAACCAAAAGAATACTACTACTATTAAAACTTATTTATCTGCTAGTATAGCAAAATAAGTTTGGCATATGAAAGCTTTCAGAGGAAAAATTAGAATAAAGTCTTCACAGAGCAAAAGCAAGAAATGAAGAATTGGTGGATAGGTACAAATGGCAAATAGGGATATTTGTGACAGTTTATAAGTTTCACAAAATATTCAAGAATAAAATGTAAAATTATTATTTTCTGTTATTTACACACACATAAAAAAAGGAACTACTGAACTCTTTGGTCCTTGACTAGGAAATATTTCAAAAGTGTTACTAAAAGCTCACATAAAAATAATGCAATGTAATATATAAGTTTCTATATAAAGTTTCTATTTAAAGTGCTGGTCTGTAGTAAAATGTACTGAACTGGAATGGCTGCTGTACAAACAGATTTTATTCTATTGCTTCTGTTCCCGAGAACGAACCGCTGGTGAGAAACACCAACTGAAAACAAGAATGACCCGAATGCCTGTAGACCAAGACTCAAAGCCTAGATTTTATAAAGGATATTACCTCATACCTTGTAGGCGTAACTTATATGGAACAAAATCCATAATACATCATAAGAATAACACCGAGGATCACAAGTATGCAGTTCTATTTTTAAATAAAATTCAGTAAAATATTGTTTTATTGGTTTTGTAGCTGTGACGATTTAAGGATGATGCAAGATCAGGTTTGTAGACAATATGTTAAGGCACTTAATACAGGAGTAAAAGCAAGGACATTCCAAGAAGGAAAGAGGAAAAGTAAGAGAGACAAAAGGATTTACTACAGAGAGAAGTTAAAAAAGAAGGAAATATGATCAAGTTTGAGTGAAAACGAGCAAACTAGCATATACAACAAGCTGTTAAATTCAGACTGGAAATAAAAAACTTGAAAGTCAAAAAGAAGATACAAACAATGGCTTCTAAATGTAACAATCTCAGGAAGATAGTTGGTACATGGAGAATACAGTGGATCTTAGTAAGGGATTGTATGATTATTTTTTGAATGAAAAAATGGCAGTGCGTGAAATATGGCTGAATAGGGTATCCTGGACCAACACAGTAAGACTGTGGAGTGCAGGAAGATTTGTGTAGAGTAGGGAGAATATGTAAGAATTTATTATGAGAGCAGAGGTATTAAACTGATTTATGGTATATCACCTAATCTAGGCATGAAAAAATTCTCCGTTGTCTGAAAACCTGTGAACTTTTCCCCCCTATCCACTAACTAATATCTTCTCTACCTACAATCATTTCCATCTCTTTATAATCATGTTGGCAAAAAGTAGCAGAAGCTCTTTCATGATCTGCAGAAAGAAAATAATTATTTTTCTCCTGCTCTCAATATTTGTGCCCTTAGAAGTCCTCACTCCAACAAATATATTTATAAGATAACTTCATATTGTGTTTAAAGTCCTGAAAACATAAAAAAAAAATAATCAAGAAATACTGAAGAGATGGCAGGCAGAGAAAGAACATTTCTAATTCCTTTGGAAGTAATTGCTGAATTGCTGTTTTCATACTGAAAAGTGGTAAGTGAGGCAAACCCAACAAAATGCTTGTTGGCATTTATTACAGGAGAGAGGCACTGGTGATGCTGGAAACAGAATGTATTTTCAAAAAACCTGCTTTTAAAATGATCAAATAGATTTTTCCATAACACATATATAAGAGAAGTGTAATATACACAGTCTCACCATGTTAGCCCAGGATACCCTGTTTAAGTTATGACATTTAAATTGTGGTGGGTTTTTTTAAACATCTAAAGAAAGAAAAACTCCATACAAATTCAAAATACTACTGCAACTAATACTTGTTAGGGACAACAAGCAGCAAAAGAGATGAAAACATAGCCTTAATACTAGAATACCTCATTAAAACCCAACAAATGTTTGGCTTACATTTATATTTTTTGTCCTCTACCTCAGGAACTGCTATTTAAATTAAGCTCCTTTTAGAAAACAGAGAAAAGTATTCAGTAAAAATGTCCTGCTAATGAATTCCTGCCTATTACAAAAGAATACTGATGATCCATTAACTAATCAATACTAACGCACTCCCAAGACAGCAATAAGTGTCTGCCTGAAGTGCAGATACATATGCTGCCTCCAGGCCTGTAAATTTACTTACTTTTATTCAAGAATAGCAGCAACAGCCAGAATATTAACACCAGGTTTATACAGCTATTCCCAGAAATGCTTCTACGTGCTTTTGACTTTCAGTCCTTTAATTGTGTATTTAGAAAGTAGGGAAAAGTGAGATTAGTGAAGTCTCCCGATAAACATCCTTCTTCACTAGTGTTCACTGGCCCTGTTTTTGTCAGGTACTCTCCAGAATATTTACTTGCTAATTTCCTCAACTTTTATTACTTTATTTGAGATGTTTATTTCATGATTTATTATTTTGATATTATTTGCTAAGCACAAGCAGAATATAATTATGTATGGTACACATATAATAATAAAATGCAATTGACAAATTACTGCTCATTTCCATCCCTGCTCCACAGTATGCTGCCCTTTCCGTTGTTCTGGTACAATCACGTAGGAGCCACTCTTAAAAAGGATCATTGAAATGGTCGATTTTTTTTTTTTTTTTAAAATATCCATAAGGTAACCTGACAAACAGTTCTGTTCACACTAGCATCGCTCTTGGCAGCTCAGCTACCTCTCAAAAGGATAAGAAATTACTCATTTGAATTAACACATCTAAGACTTCTGCATCTTGAAACTGTGGTCTGACTTGATTCGCTCATTCATAATGGGGGATGGGGACAAAAGACAGCCTGTATGTGGAGTTCCCGCACGCAAAATGGATATGATATAAAAATTTCAGTCCAAGCTAATATAGAAAAGCCTTTTCTTGGTAACCACATAAAATTTCTGGTCTCACTTCAGCTAGATTAGATTTCCAATTTCCCCTGGATCAAATCCAGATTCATGTAATTGGAAGCCTATTCTGAAAGGCCCATTTACACAGATTTGTTTGTTTAATAAACAGAAAGTCAGTTCTGTTTCCAGTTATACCTATGAAAAACCAGTAATTTCTTACCTGCAAGTTTAATTTCTCCAAATCCAGAAAATGCCAGTCCAGTTGGCAATTTGCCCTCCTACCAGCAGATGAAGACAGGAAATAAACCAAACAGACTAATTCCCTAAGAAAGGGAATTATATCAGATGAGTGCTCCAGTTCAAGAACTACCTGAGTAGTGAAAAGTAAAAGTGAAAATAAAAGCTTAAAACAAAAATAAAAACATTTGAATAAGAAAGAACAAGCTTTAAAAAACCTTTATTTAGGACAGGAAATATGGAATGCAAACTCAAATTGATAGCATACATGAATATAACTAAAATCTGTAAGAGCAACTCTAAAATAAAAGGGAACTCTTGAATTGTCAGTACTGTAAGACAATGAGCTGTCTGGACTGGTATGTCATTGGACTTTGAGAAATTAGATCAGCAGGTATGAAAATGAGTTACTTACCAGTAGATTTTGATGCTGCAATATATCACCTCTCTCAGGTTTGTGCCCTGTGCAGACTGAGTATTCCCCAAATTAGATGCCCAAGCAGTTAGATCCCAGCAGACTTTCTAATGGCAGTTGCTGTAGTGAAAAAAAGCAGGCATGTCCTACCGCACCACATTTTCTTACTCTTTCTGACTGGCCAATGGATCTTCGTGTGTAACAGCACAGTTGTGCCACAGAACAGATACCCTTGAAGCTTCTTCAGCAAGCAATCTTTTCAGTCCTCCTTTATTATCTCCTAGAGATCTTGAAATATATCCTCCAGTAATAAAATTACTGTCAATGTTATACAGCCTTTGATCTCCTTGACCTTTGGAGTAACTTGGATAAGCTTATATCGGCAAAAATACCAGCAGCTTGACTGTAGTTCTCATCTAATTACGGTGGAGATTTTATTTCAGAATGCAGACATCCAGAATGCATAAGAACACACTACAATATGCTAACTTTGCATGTGCTCATTAAAATACTACTGCAGCTCGTGACTGACACTCTTCATGTCCTTGGACAAATAACTAGGCCTGATCCCTTTGGAGGAAGATAACAGGCAGAACACAACCAGTTTCCCCGGATAGTAGGTCTTGACTGAAAATAAGGAAAAAGCTGAACTTGACTAGCAACCAAACTATTAGAAAAGTAAAGAGCAGCTTTTAATTGTTATTCAACTATCACATCCTTTCCACTGCAAAATGGAGGACTCTTAGCAAATAGCTTTTTTTGACAGATTATCAAATTTGCCTTTAGTAAATATCCTCTCAAACAGAGCTTGTCATTCAAGGATATTTTTTTTTCCACGTCAGTCATGTAAATACAAATTATCTGTCTACAGTTGAACTCCTTTTAAAAGAACATTTCCATGGGGGTGGAGGGAAATAAATCAAGATCTTTCTTCAGAGCAGATCAGGAAAACTTCACCAAAAACAGTGATCTTCTCAATAATTTTCTGCCATTTTAATATGCTTCCCTTGGATTCAGTAAAAACAGCAGTATGAACTGCAAAATGGTTGGGTAAACTTTGGGTTGACAGAACAATCACTTTTTTAAACCTCCACTCACCTATTAAGCCAGCAAGAGTTTCAGCAGAGATATCCAACATTATAACTGTAAGATGCATCTTCTATATATGCTAGTTTTGGCAAATACTTGTCTGTAAGCCTCCTTCAGAATGCCATGTTTCTAATTACAAAAAAGTGAATATGGGAATGTTGACTTTGAAGGACAGAAGACCATGTTGGTTAAAAAAAAAAGGCAAATATTTAGTAAAAAAAAAAAAAAAAAGAAAAAAGGAAAAAGGAGCAAGCTATGAGTAATATAAGTTCTTCCTGGTAGCTGAATCGGAATTAATACCACTACCAAACTATGCAAACCGTGAGAGAGAGCTTCAAAGTCTAATGCAATTGCAGAATAAAAAAAAAAAAGCAGGATGAAAATCTGATCCAAGGGGAGAAGCTGGAGTGGGGGAACCCAAAAAACCACACGCGCCGAGTAAAGAACATCAGATATGGAGAAATGGGAAGGGAAAACAGGTAGCAAATAAAAATCTTTACCAAAGATAATTCGAGTTATAATTTGGATAACAAAAGACTGAAAATTGCATTATGTTAAGTGGTTGCATAAGAATATCTCAATGACAAACAGAAAAAGCACCAATATAAATCTCAACCATTTGATATCCAAATAGAGAGGGAACTAATAAAAGCTTCTCACTCAAGAAATCAGGTAACACACTACACTGTATTTTCTTCGTTATAACTTCAGACATTTCACTTTTTCTATTTTAAGCCTTTCCAGAAATCATTTAAATTGTGTTTTATTTTATCAAAACATTGAAAAAAACCCAAGACACAAACTTGTAGCCTTAAAATTGGTTTTCAAAGAAAGAAAAATAAGTTGTACCCTAAATTTACAAATACCATACATAATTTAAAAAAACAAAACAACAAACATTTATGTGACTGTGTGTACGCACACTGACCTGTAACTCACCTTTCTTTTGGTCAAAATTTTTGCATGTTAGAGAAACTTTTAATTTTTTTTTGAAAGTATAACATGGATATTTCTATTCCTTTTTACTGGACAAAACTTAATTCTCTACCTGATTTACTTAAACCAATAAATATAGCCAAATAAAACTGAAATTTAGGTTAATTTAAATATCAATTTCTTTTGTTTAAAGAATCTTGGAGAGATTGTTACAGTATATCAATGATAAAGCAGTATCTCTGCAAATATAGAACGAGCCTCTCCTCACCATTCTAACCTGGCACTATTCTTCTACCCTCATAAAAATTGATTTCATTTTTACTATTTGTCATTTAAAGTGCATTTAGTTTGGTACTGAACTTCATGTAACCTGCATTAAATATATCAGAAGAATGTAAAAATAACTTTTGTTGAACTCGTCTCATTTATGTATAAGCACTATCAAATACTAGCTTTTGCCATCAGTACCTTCCAGAATATAGAAGCAAATCTACAGTAAATGAATATGACGGTTAAGAAATGAAGCAGGAAAAACTGGGACTCTCAGAAGCAAATGGTAATGGAAGTTTATTTATCTAAATGGGTAAAGCACAGAGATCAAATTCAGTCTCTATTATTGTACTCCAGAAGTTAATGATTATGCACCATGACTGACTTACCCTATTCTTTAGCTGATGTTCTCTATCCCCTCCATTCGCAGTATCAAGTTATTCAAACTGTTTTATGAAATCAAAGCCTCAGGTTCACCTGTTCTAGACATGAGATAACGCTCTTTGTGGAACTGAAAGAGGAAAACATTGATGTTTGTTGTATAGGTCTTTTAGCGTTACTATGTCAAAAGCAAGTATTCTTCTTCTGTCAGTTCAGGTAAGTTCAGGTAATATTAACAGAGGAACAAACTCCATGATCCTTACAATATGCTTTCCTACCAGGAATGCACATCATTTGCAATTGCATTACATTAAGGCCTTCAAAGGTTCAATACTTCTCATTATTATTTGAAAGGCTGTACTTCCCCCTGCTCTCAACCTTCTAATTCTACAGTGGATAAAAATTCTGGAATTTGGAATGCATGAAGTGCTAATGTCCAAGTAACTTAAAGCTTTCTAGCTTGCTACTTTTATGCAATGCCTTTATCCATTGAAGTGTAGCTATGGGAGAAAAGAGAAAGGATGCCACTATAAAAACAAATTTTAGTATTACACATTAGAGACCCAGAGAAGGGGACACATTGCCATGCTAATCTCACTAAATATGCAAAATGGTCAAAGGAAAGTCCCCATGATTTTCTAACCCACTAAGAGAAGAAGAAAAAAAAAAAAAAAAGTAAAAAGGAAAAAGGAAAGAGAGAGCAGAGAGGAGACTCCTTACAAAAATGAGTATTTTTCACTTTGGAGTCCGCCAGCATTTTGCTGTAAATATACCAACACATCTTGTCCTTGAAGATATCAATAATTAAAAAGCTTTTAAATTTTTTAAAGTTTAAGGTTTATTTTAATATATGTATAACCTTTTAAACCCCCTTTTTAAAAGTTCAGAATGAGATATTAAAATCTGAGGGTTTAAAAATAAATCCCTCCCTATCTACATCATCTTGATAGTAAGTCCTTTTCTTCAGGCTGCTATCAATCCAGAAACTTTTGCCTTCCTGCTGCGCAATAAACCCATGCAATCCCTCTGGATTCTAAGAATAGCATGTCCTCCATCTTGTCGGGGGTTTGGCTGCAATTTTGTTTAATTCTGTATGTTTCTTTGCTGTGCCTCCCAGTGTGTTCCACTCTGAATTGCAGGAGTCTGTCTGTCCATGTACTACACCCAGCTGAACTTTTCTTAGTTGTACTTTTAAGCAAAAAGGAAATTCCCATGTCTTCAGAGGTTTCCACCTCACTGAAAACAGAACTTTCCTTGTTGCTGTCTATCCACACCTTTGTAAAACACAAAAGGTGTACAATCTTGCAGCAATCTTCAAAAGAAAGAATTCCACAAAACCAAAATGCTGCATAAACAAAACATTTTTAACATCTGTCAAAATATGCAATAATTTTTCTATGCTGTTTAAAAAAAAGTACAGACCAGTTGAGAAAAGAAGGAGCTGAAAACAGACCAGACTGCAATACTAAAGATTTAAAACTTCTGCTGCAAACTTGAAGGAGACAGAGGGCGTACAGGAAGCATTACAAATAAAAGCGTGGCTAATGTGAATTATGGTTTGATAGCAAGGATCCATGAAAGCTTTAAAAGGAAAGAAGGATTAGCATTCTCAGTTTTGACATTCTAGGAAAGAAATTCGCCAAGAAGATCAAACATTAAATTTTAATCTCCCAGTTCCTTTCAGTGAGAAAATAAAGCAGCCACAACAAATTGGATTTACTGTACTTATGCAGTTGAGGAATTCCGTTTCTTAAAAAAAGTCTTACAAGAGGACTATCTGAAAATGAAGGTAGGAGCGTTAAAGCACTGATCCGCCTATTTCTCCAGATGATTTAGTTTTTGAGGGAGGATTACAAAGCCAGGCAACCCACACTTAAAGTTTTATTCACAAGGAGACACAAAACACGGGCTAAATTTTAAAGCCTTTGCTCAGACCCTTCTGCTTCTGTTTCCTTGGACAAGGTTTTCTCTGCATTGTCCCTGACAGCACAGTTATAGCCTACATCCTCTACAACTTTGTGCCTTCATCTGTGACCCTCTCCTGCCTGCTCTCAGGCAGAATATTTGTGGCAACACTCTGAAGGCTCTGGAGCATTTACAAACAGAATCTTGACAAAGCAAGGAAAAGCACAGATACTATTTTCATAAGCAAGTTTTTTAACCAAATGGAGCATGACCAATCTTTGGAAAGGAATCATCTTTGCTACAAAGAATATAGTAAATCTTCCTTTAAATAGTTCATAATAGAACTGATATGACATGGTGTATTTCAAACAGAGAAGTTCATTTTGCCTGGACATAAAAATTGAATTTACTCTGGCATGCTGCTCTCTCAGAACTATTGTGGCTATGTTCAGGTACTGCTGAGAATGAGCTGATGGACTTCTCTGAAAGGCAGGATGCATTAGCCTGAGCTCAATGCAGTGCTAACATAGGGAAAGATAGGTGTGTGGACTGAGTACTCCAACAGTCAATGCCTGGAAAACAGTGAAGCATAAGTGACCGGCTGTGTACCACTCAGGAGTGGAAACATACACATAACATTTACTGTAATTAAAGAGTGTCACTGGTGCAAAGAGTCTCTCAGGGCTGCAACTAAACTGTCATTTCCTGGCTTTACAAAGACATTTGTATTATCCAGATAGGAACTGCAGTATTACTGGATGTATCAGACAGCTATATTAAAATATTAAGAATGAAGGCACTGTTTGGGCCTTGAAAAGACTAACCAATTCTGAAGTAACAGCCAGACAAATTAAATAAATCTAGCTTTAAGATTTGCTAAAACATACAAAAAAATCTTAATTATACAGACAAGCTTAATACAATATAAGACATGAGTGCCCTTACAATTTAATTTGAGTCTTATTTGCACCGTAACCAAAGGCAGAATTCCAAACACAGAAGAGTTTTCTTGACTTTCCTTCCTTCCACATGCTCCTCCACAAAACACCAGAAGGGGTGTTTTGGGACAGGGATATGGGAAGAAACAGCAGAGGGAGATAAAAAACAGAGCAGTATGAAATATAGCATAGCCACTGAATCTAAGAAATACATTTTCAATACATGTGATAAATTAACAAAAATAAAAATTAAAATATTGCACCAGTTGGGACAATGGGGCTGTACCATCTCACACCAGGCACACCAGTCTGAAAACTTGAAAAATACCTTAGGAGGAAACCTGTGTTGGTAAACATGCAAATCACTGTTGTAATCCCAACAAAAATCACAGCAGAAGAAAAAAAAAATTAAAGCATTTTGAGGGTTTTTTTATCTTTGTATACAATGCTTTCCTTTTTCCTTATCACTTTATTTAAACAGATATTTTTGTTAAAGTGATTAGCTTTTATAACATCAGTGAGTCACTATGCAGGAGATGAGTCACTATTCAGGAAATCGATGGAATCTCTCTTGTAATGATACATCAATATTTAACATACATAAATATCAATTTCAGATGCAGGATCTGAACTTTAAAGTGACAAAGGTCAGCAGTTTGCCTTGGCCACACAGGTAGCGTGTAAGCGAAAAGAAAGACTAAGAATCACTCTAAGGGGGAAAAAAAGCCTGTTTAAGCTAAGATAAAGAGTTTTAATGCAAGGACGCTGTGGGCAAACAGTTCCAGATTTTGCCGAGCCACTTCTTTGACTGAGCTAACTAGTCCTTCAAGGCAGCAGTCTCCAAAGTGGGGTGTGTAAGACAATTCTTTGGGACACATGAAAAAATACTTTTCGTACTGTTAATAAACGAAAAAAACATTAAAAGATAGTGTTTATTCCATCTTTATCTCATGCTTTTTAATTTATATTTTTGTGTATGTTTTATAATGTATATAGTCTATTAGTACAGTAGTACATGTATATAACTGATAAATAAATAAAGCTATATTAGGGTTGTGTGCTTAGAATTTTTTTACTGATGGGGCGCGCAATCAAATGTCTCTCTGCTCCAAAAGATATTCAACACTTCTCTGCAGGATCTCAGAGCAGGAAGAAATGGCTGCCTCTGAGTTTTGAATACTCCAGGATACAGTTCCTTCATGATTTGTGATCCTTCTCCCATCACATTTTGAATGTTATGGAATTCAAACTGTTTTCTTCAGTTAGATACACCATGGATCACAGGCTTCTCTTGGCTGTCCTCCTGTGAGCTGTTAATTTTAAGCACTTAAGGCCTTAAAGAACTGCCCCACCTTCACTGTGAAAACATGCTATTTCTACAGAAAAGTGGGGCCAAAAGAGAACACTCTAATATTCAACTACAACAAGTCCCAGGCAAAAACATACCCCAGTGACAGCAAACACTTCTGAAGAAAGCAAATGAAAGCCAGAATACACCTCATCATTATTACAATTGACACATATCACTTAGCAACCACTTCATCTAGAAATGCTGAAAGCGTGGTAAAAAAAGCAAGCTGTTCTTAGAACAGAAGAGAATGGTTCCATTTGGAAGGGACTTAAAATGATCCTCTAGTCCAACTGCCAGATAGCTTCAGGGCTGATCAAAAGTTAAAGCGTAGTATTAAGGCGATCGTCCAAATTCCTCTTAACCACTGACAGGCTTGGGGTATCAATCCCCTCTCTAGAAAGCCTGTTCCAGTGTTTGACCACCCTCTTGGTACGGAAATGTTTCCTAATATCTAGTCTGAGCTTTCTTCTTGTTCAGCTGCGCATTAGTTTAAACACGTCAGACTGATGATCAGGTGGTCTACTGCAGTTTCGCTTTTCTAACTTGATTTGCCATCAGACACCTGCCATCAAAGCAATCCCCAGATGGGTAGGCATATTACTAAGAAATCCAATTAAGTTGAGACACAAAAAATGTTACCCTTTTGTGAATAACTAGTTTGATAAATTTTCAGCTTCACTATTTTCCAGATATTGGTATTTATAAGATCCATGAAATGGCTCTTAACTAAATGGTTTGGATAGTCAAGTGTGTGAGACAAAGTGAAGAATACTGAAAATTTTAGATCATTCAGTTTTGCATAGCAGCTGTAAAACAAAAATTACTTCCAAGTTTCTCCAATCTCCTATCTCCATATTTATTTAATGCTTTATAGCAAACTGACTTATTAAATGTGAATATGGAAAAGTTTTTCTGTAGGTAATCTAATTTATAACCTGAAGGCCTTGTTGATCACTAGTGTTACCTGGTTTCCAAGTCAGCAACAATAACAACCTATACTGCCGGCAGGGGTGGGGGGGGCAGGCATAAACATAAGCTCAGATTCTGCCCAAATACATTGAGAATATATGTAAAACATTTTGACTTGTGTGCCTGTGAAATACCATTTTGGAAACACGAACAAATCTTACTCAACAGAAATTTGAAGTGGTAGAACTTTCTACGTTAACAACAACAGCCAGCGGAATAGAAAAGCATCATTAAAAAGAAAATATAGACTATTTATTTATAATAGTTTCCATTACACAGCAAATGATTCTGAATCAGATTTCAAAGTGTTTTACAAACAGTAACATAATATGTCTCGGGCAGAATTACAATCCCAAACTTGCTCTTAGCTGCTGGTAAAGAGTTAAAAAAAGATTACAGCATACATTCACTCTTTCAAAATGCTACTAATGGTATGGGAGCAAAACACTAAGATTGAGAATTACATGAACACCATTCTACAATGGCTGGACCGTGAAAAGCAATTGGCCAAAACTCATGCCTCATTACAGACACATTAGTAATACAACATATTCTGCTGCCAGGTCATCCTTGATCAGAATAAAAAAGAGGAAAAGGAAAAAAAGAAGGAAAAGCCAAGTATGAATTATTACAAGATGTTAATTATGACTGCTGTTCACAATCAGAAACCTGCTAGGAATATTTCTTGCCTTCCCTCTCCCCAATAAGGAACCATAAGTTCCTAACACACTTTAAGAAGAGTTCATCTGAGAGGCACACTACATTTACAGCAAAAAAAATGCAAAATTATACCTCTGTCTCCAAATATCTAGTGTAGTTCAGGATCCTGACTGCAGTGTCTCATAAACAGCTATACATGAACACACTGTCAAGATACAACAGAAACCGCTCCACAATTTGAGCCTTTACATAACAAAGCCAGCAAACAAAAATCAAACCCCAAAGACTGAGATCTTTAGAACAGTCTGATTGCGTATATCTCAGCTAAAAATTAACAGCAGGTCTGAATGTTCAAATTTCCAAGTATCAGAGTGGGTTTAAATGAGCCGACACCTCCTCCTCCCCCTTACCAATAATCAGGGAGGCCAAAGAAGTAAAACATGAATTATTAGCTATATCAGTAAGTTCAGAAAAGAACTCATGAACAAGTATCTCTCAGAAGCTTACAGGCACTCAGAAAAAGAAATAATAAAACCAAAAAGAGTCAGAAAAATATCTTTTTTCTTCCTCAACTTTGAAATTGGCATAAATAAAATGCAAATGCTGCATTCCCGAGCATTTTCATAAAATCCATTTCAAGCACTGGCAATAAAATGTTCTACTACAAAACAGAGAGGGGAAGGGAAAAACAAACGAACCAACAACCAAAAAAAAACCTACCACCCCCAAAACCAAGTTTTGTTTATAAGCTGGAAGTACTTTTTACTGCATAGAAAAGACTCTTCTGGGTGGTGTCTCTGTGAGACATCAGGCAGAGGGAACCAAAGTACCCCAAAGCCATCTTTATATTCATTTCAACCTGGATTGTTTCAAAGGCCACAGATAACTGACTTCCATTTTACTTCAGGGTTCAGACACATGCAGATTACTCCACATATAAGGTAAAATAATTTATCTTACATTTGTTATGAACAGAACGGAACATACAATTACTTCAGATGCATACTATAGCAGTCTTGTGGCAATTCACCACCACACAGCGAGTCCTCCATCTGTCTGGGTCTTTAAACATTACCAGGGAGTGTCTCTGCAAAAGGACAGTAGTACCTCTCTACCCAACAGACAGGGCTGGGAGGATAAACTACCTGAGGATCATAAGAGACTTGATTACTTAGCATATTAGGAGTCACATGTTCTATTAAAAAATTAAGCCTTTTCCCGTTGTTTTAGCATTTTGCCTTGCATTGAAGAAAGGGCGAATAGCAAACTATTTCATCAGTTTGAATATTTTTTGGACTACCAGATGAAATTCTACTGTGTCTGAGCCCCACACAAATAAAATAGAATCTATGCAAAGAAAATAATATTTCTTTATCTCCTCTCTTGCCTAACATCTTAAAAACAGTGTTCAAAAGGAAGCTGTCTCCAATATACTTTTTTTTTAAGGGTAGCCTTAAAGCTGGAAGTAATAAAATATAAAGAACGTTTTATAAAAATGAGTTAAAAATTTAAGAAAGTTTACTGTAAGCTATTTCAGATGTAAAAAAAAATAATAATTTCAGAATTATTCTTTCTTACACCACTGCAGTTTTCCGGGGAGCCATTTCTGAATATAAGACTTGTCAGGGAAATAAAAAAAAAAAGCTAAAAATACATCAATTTCTATAAGAAGTTTGTCTCATTTTCACAGGACCAGAAGTTCTTCTTATTGTATAGTTAAATAAGTTAAATTAAGTGATACTGCTCTAACAACATTTCTCCATTATACTAACTTACAACTGGTCTTGCAGTTCCACAATGATATATTCCAGCTGTTCCTTCTCCATTTTATGAGCTAGATCCATATCTTCAATTCTTTGTAATAGCAGTTTATTCTGTGAGACAGATTCAGATAGCTGGTTTTCTCTGAGTCGTACCAATTCTTCAAGGTAACCCTGGAAATGTAAGTGTTAGAAAGCCTTAAAGAACACACTATCAAAAAAATTTCATTATGTATGTTCACATATTTCTGGTTTAAGATGCATACAGTTCTCCTTTGGTTTTGTTGTAGGGTTTTGTTATTTTTTATTTTTAAACAGACTGGTAAATCGGTTTGAGATTACTATGATGTTTCCTAATAGATACCAAGAAAATTATGTACTTACTTATATTCCTGTGGAGGAATAGAATAATGGATGAAACAATGAGACAGAAATGCCACCAGCATGAAACACTAACTCATTTTTCAAAAACAACATAGAACAGTCACTGGTAAAAGAAAAAGATCTGAACTCTACAACTTGACAGATGCAGGATGTTAGATATTGCCTAAGAAAGACAAGAGTAGAATGAGTCTATATGGATCTGTATAGTTAATGAAAGGGATCCAGAATTATTATATAAAAAAAATCCAACATTATTTTAAAGTTTTTTTCTTAAAACTGCAATATCACATCCCACATTAAAATCACAAAGAAAAAAGTTATGGAAATAAATATTCACCTATAGTAAAGCATAAGGTAGGACAACTGGTGAAGGTCACTTCTTTCAGTAACACTGGATGTGTACAGCTGGAATGTGCACATGCGTTTATGTCATTGTTTTCCCAGCTGATACTATAAAAGGTATGGGGCAACACTAATCACACTCCAACTACTTAGTCATTTACAAAAATCTACAATGTGAGTATTTAACAGCAGCTGTGATTATGTTCACAAATTACACATCTGGTTACAATAGTAAGGAGCTATTGCTTTTTCTTCTTCAAGCAGACTCCCTGCATGTCAGATGCTTGTAACTTCTAAGGAATTCTAAGTAAAAGCTGTATACAATAAATCGATGCTGCATAAAACTTTGCACATTGCTTGAGGCCTGTGGAAAAATGCATAAGTCTTTCATAGGTGCCCATGTTAAAAAANAAAAGCTAGTTTTCATAGATGTAGAACAGGCATAGTCCTGGTGAGTAAGAAAACAGGTTTCAAGTCAGCAGGCCAAGGGAGGCAATTCGGCGCCTCTACTCGGCTCTCGTGAGACCCCACCTGGAGTACTGCACCCAGCTCTGGAGCCCCCAGCGTAAGAAGGACATGGACCTGTTGGAGCGAGTCCAGAGGAGGGCCACAAAAATGATAGGAGGACTGGAGCACCTCTCCTGTGAAGACAGGCTGAGAGAGTCAGGGTTATTCAGCCTGGAGAAGAGAAGGCTCCAGGGAGACGTTATAGCGGCCTTCCAGTACTTAAAGGGGGCCTACAGAAAAGGTGGAAAGGGACTCTTTATTAGGGAGTGTAGCGATAGGATGAAGGGTAGCGGTTTTAAACTGGAAGAGGGGAGATTTAGATTAGATATTATTTCTTTACTGTGAGGGTAGTGAGACACTGGAACAGGTTGCCCAGAGACTGTCTGACTGTGGCTGTCACATCCCTAGAAGTGTTCAGTGCCAGGCTGGATGGGGCTTTGAGCAACCTGGTCTAGTGGGAGGTCTCCCTGCCCACGGCAGGGGGGGTGGAACTAGATGATCTTCAAGGTCCCTTCCAACTCTAACCATTCTATGATTCTATGAAGTTAGCTGGTCAGTAAAATGCTATTAATATAAATCATCACCACAAAAACGATTAAGGGTTTGGAGCATCTCTCATACAAGAGGAGGCAGAAAGAGCTGGGATTGCTCAGTCCAGGGCTGGGAGGGGAGGAAGAGAGTCATATCAATGTATATTAATATTCAATGGGAGCATGTAAAGAGGATGGAGTCAGAGTCTTCCTAGTGTTATCCAGGGAAAAGAGGCAATGGGCACAAATTGAAATACAGGAAGCTATTTAAAAGTAGGAAAAAAATTTTTGGTTTTGTATTGGGTCTGGCTGAGGTGGAGTTAATTTTTCCCATAGCAGCCGTCATAGTGCTGTGCTTTGTATTAGTTGCTAGAAAGGTGTTGATTACACACCAGTGTTTTGGCTACTGTAAACAGTGCTGGCACAGCCTGGAGGCTGTCTCTCCAACATTCCCCTCCTCACCAGTAGGCTGGGGGTGGGAAAGATCTCAGGAGGGGACACAGCCAGGACAGCTGACCCAGACTGACCAAAGGGATATTCCATACCATATGATGTCTGCTCAGCAATAAAAGCTAAGAGAAAGGAGGAGGAAGGGGGGGCATTCATAATTTACAACGTTTGTTTTCCAGAGTAACCACTACACATACTGAAGCCCTGCTCCCTAGGAAGTGGCTGGACATCACCTGCTGATAGGAAGTAGAGAATAAATCTTTTGTTTTCCTTTGCTTCCATGTGTGGCCTTCACTTTTGCTTTATTAAACTGCCTTTATCTTGTCCCATGAGGGTTTTTTTCCATCCTCTTTTCTCCCCCCAGTGTCCTGCTGAGGGACAGAGTGATAGAGTGGCTTGGTGGACACCTGGTGCCCAGCCAAGGTCAACCCACCAGGTTTTTGTTTTGTTTTGGGGTTTTTTTGTTGTTGTTGTTTTTTAAATGGACACTGGAACAGGTTCTCCAGACAGGCTGAGGAGTGTGCATCCTTGAGATATTCACAGCCTGACTGAACAAGGCCCTGAGCAACCTGCTCTAGTCTACCTTGTTTTGAGCAGCAGAGTTGGATTAGACAATATCCAGAGGTGCCATCTGACCATAACTATTCTGTGATTCTATGATTACATACAGTTCTATCTGCTGGATATATTTATATTTGATAGGAATTCATTTTAGTCTCAGTACAAGTTCCAAGGAATCTTGAGAGCTTTTCAGTATGCCTAGTTCTGCACCATCAAATGTTACTGTTATCTTGACTGTTAAGGTACTAAGTAGTGCTTTGAAAGTACTAAATGATGCATCAGGACATACACAAATTTCCCGCCTCCCAGAAATGTCAAACAAACATTTTACAGAAATATTTTAGATATGAAGCATCAGTATCAGAAACAGAATACTATCAACAGTAAATACCTCTACCTATAATGACATGGAGATGCATCATCCCACCAGTGAAAGCATGTAAACTCCAGTATAAACAGTACACAAAGTATTTAGGAGTTTACAACACAAAAGTGAACAGTTTACACCATTCCAAAATACATAAGAGATAACTTCCACATAAGTAACAAATGTGTAAACTATGACTCAGTAATCTGGACAAGAGACAACTTGGAAAAGACAAACTCCTCATATTTCCAGAGTGGCCTGGAGAAGGCAGGAAGGAAGCAACTGTTCATCGTTTTTTAAAATACAAGAGCTAGGCACCATGAAACAAAGCTGGTAGGAGCCAGATTCAAAAGACAGAAAAGGATGTGGCTTTTCACACAACAGATGGTAGATATGCAGAATGCTTTGCCAAAAAAAATTATTTGGATGCTAAAAATTTACATGGGGTCAAGGGGATATTTGACAAGTATTTGGAAGAGAGATCCATCACGGGTTACTTAACAGACAAACCTTATCAGCTTCAGGAAGTCCTTAAGGTGATATGCGTTGCCCAAGAAAGTATTAGAGGAAAAACAGTGCATATACATTTGCTTTGTTTTTATTCTTCCCTCCACACCTACTTTGGGCAAGCATCCAAGATAGGATAGTAGGATAACCAAGGATTCTTGGTCTAAACCAGCATAGCATTGTTGATCCAATAAAGCAACACTAGGCCTAATTTACCTTGCTAAAATAAAACCTGACCCTATCCTACCATTCAAACAACTCAGAAGATACAGATAGCTTTATCTTAGCTGAAGTCCAGTCACTTGTCATATTGTGACCCAGGTAAACTCCTTTCACCTGTGCTATTAATGATTGCACATACTTAGGAGGCACAAAAGGAATTTGTCATTGTTTGCGCAAAGTGAATGACAATAGAGCAAAATAAGGATCTATCAGACTCACTATATCAGTTAATAAAAATACATTATTTTCAACTTGGTCTTCTTGTCACAAACATCCAGTTTTTCCAACACACAGAATGTCAGAAAGTCCCTTTGTTTGAAAGAAAACACTCTCTTTCTGATTAACTGGTACCTATTGCACTGTGTGTGGAACTTGATTGTTACTGCAACTTACTGCCATGAATAAGGTCCCGAAAAGGGAAGGAGAAAAACACTCAGGAAAGGAGCTCTATTCCATAGTCGATCTAACCTCTCAATGGTCATCTGTTCAAGTAATAATAGAACAGACGTAGCATAGTTGAAGTGAATTAAATAAATTTTGGCAGGCACATGCCAAATGAAAATTAGACAATGGAAAATTTTCTGTCTGTGGGGAAAAATGTTATTTTGCTGCTGCAATTGTCAATTGGTATTCTAAAGGAGGACCATTAGGAAATTGTCAACAGCTGTCAGAGTAGCTATCATTTTGAAAATTGTATTAAATGCATCAAAGTTTTCAAAGAGTTATCATAAAACTGACCTAAATTCATCCCTGCCTTAGTTGATCATAGAAGTTGTCAGTTCATTAAGAGAATGCGACAAGGAATAATGTGACTCACTAAAATAGTAATGCTCAAAAATTTGAAATACTCAGTATCAGATCAGTGAATAACTTTCCATGGAATAGAAATGTTTCTGGATCTTAGACTTGTGAATAAACCAAAGGCTCCATTTGCTGCTACAGCCACTGAAGATCTTTGTGCTTTTGTAGACCTAAAGCTATGTAGCGATTCTGACTAGTGGATTTGGACACCATGTTTCAATATTGTTTCTACAGATGTCTGTCACAACTTTGATGGGGTATCCTTGGAAATGAACCCCCTGGATGTAACCAAGAAAAATAAACATCCACCTATTTTGTTCTCTTCAGTACTTCTCCAGAGCTGATGACACTTTCCTCATTAAACCCCCAAATATTTCACAGTTTCAGAGAGGGGTGGGGAAGAGCAGAGTTCAAAACAATCCTATGTTTTTGTCTCAACACAAGGATGAAATGCTGTCTTGAATACGTTCCTTAGCTCCAAGGACTGTTGGGGTGGGGAAGGAAAGGTTTTTATTTTGTTTATGTATTTGAAAAGAGTCCTTTTGAATGGCACATTTTGGTTTACAAAAGCAGGGAAAATGTCCTCTGTACTAGACAGCGTCTCGAGGAACACAAGTTCTTTCCGTATGGAAAGTGATACCACTCTAGCTGAGAAGATTGTACCAGCAACCTGGATGCCAGCATTTAAGATCTTATTTCACAAATGAGAAGTCCAAGGGACCAAAACCAGAAAAGAAATAATTGTACATAGATATGAGAGGTATTTTTTAAAAAAATATATCAACCCACAGAAAGTCTTTTTCACTGTTACTTAGAAAAACTTTAACTAGGTTCTCTCACATGCATTAAAGTAAACCAACTTTGATTCTACTCATTCTGTAATAAGACTGTTATTTAACAATCCATAGCTACATTTACCCTTACAAATTGATATAGCCAGGATTCCTTCTTGGGTATATTTTCTCAGTCTGGCTATATCTATACTAAAACTCAAGTTCCAAAGGACCATGTCTGAAGTCATAGTGGTTATTTGGAATGATCACTGACAAACACTAACTCACAAATGATGACCTGAAATAATCTGGGACAGTCTAGTTGTCTCAGGCCCAAAACCATGCCAACAACCATTCTTAGAATTTAAATACATATGTGACTGAGTTGGTACCAGGACCTGGGCCACAGATGAATGTACTGAGTCCCAACTGTCAGAAGATCCATTCTCAATCCCGTGTGACCCTCTATTTTTTTTTTTTAAATCATTTTTCTTCTCAGTACAGGAAAAACTAGAAAGGCAGAGAGATAATCTTGTGATTCTAATGCCCTAAACTAAGGGAAGTAATTACACCTCCAAGCACCCTTATGTAGTTCCAGGCTTTCATATGGTTTACTGTATACAGAGTTTCACCAAAATCAAATTCTGACACTAGGAAAAAAGAATAGTAAAAATACTAATAAAGCTCTTAAAAAACATTTACCATTTGTCTTCAACTTTTCTTCCCTTTCATTTTCCCTGACCCCTCCTTTCTTTTCCTGTGCACTATTTCTTCAGTGTCTATGAACAGTCTTCTCCTTCTCTCTGCCACTAGCTAATACACATTGTTGTCTCTGTAGTTGTAATATGCTGTTATTAAAAACTGACAAGCACTTTGCTTTTAAAAATACTGTTACTATGCCACCTAAGTTATTAAAATCAAATACACACTTTTTTTCCCCCCTTTCCCATTCTAGCTTGAAGCAGATCTTAAAACTATGTATTTTCTAAAACCCCATCTCAGTATCACTGAGAAGATATGCTTTTCATTCCTAGATGGATTACTTTGCCAATTATTTTTGTTTACTGTAAGATTAAGTGTTAAATATAAGATCACTATCATTATAAAAGCCTTCAACTGGCAGTCTACCTACATCAATAAAATTCTATGGCCTCTAAGAGGAAAATCATGTCAACATTTGCGTTCACTTCAAGCTCACAACCTAACAACTTCAGAGATACACTGCCTGTAACTCTGAGATTGGAAAAAGGAGCCAAAGCTTCTACATTACACTGTGAAATCTAATCTCTGAATTATTATTATTCTCTTCCCCCTCTCTCCAAACCTCTTTTCCCTCAAATCAATGAGCAAAGATACTTAGATACTCTGAGGATTGTAAAATTTAAAATTATTTACCTGAAGTTAAATAATATTTTATATATTTTTTCTGCCTTTACTTAAATGGATATGTCACCAGTCGGCTGGTGACAAGCTTTGGCTCCATCACCCCCCCCCAAAACTAATCATTTACCTTCTGTTCCAATGCAAGCCGGTACTTCTGTTCTACCCTCTTGCATTTGTTGTACCAACTGTTTTCATCCGTGATGAAAGGAGGACCAGTGTTCTCGGGAGTGCTGCCTTCACTGCCACTACTGCCCAGCGTTCTTAGCTCTTCTTCATCACTGCTGATGCTGTCAGAACTGAAGGATCATATTTATGAACCAAGTTAAAAGCTATGTTTGTTAAAATGCAAATTCCCCTTGAAATTAAAGAACCACAGTTCTTAAAGATATCTAAAGCTCTGTAAACCAAAAAGAACTAAAGTACTGGGATAGCATAGCTTACCAAATACAACCTATATTTCAAGCTTTTATTTGTATAGTCACCTAAAGAGTGGGTAAAGATTTGCTTGTGATCTTAGGTAAGTCAGACAACTGTATGTGGGATACTCCCCTGGAATACAAAGGGCCAATTTATTACAATATGCTATTTAAGGAAGTGGTGACTTAATCGTTCCTTCACAAATTCAGGGCAGAGAGCAGTATCTGAAAATAAATTGTATTTGTTTCTAAAAATGCAGAAAAATAAAAAAGTGATTGTCATTATGTTAAATCATGATAAATTTAAATAAGCATGTATCATGGTTATAGTGAAGACCACATGCCTGTTATTTCACAGAACATAAGTATCTCCCTACATAGTATGCAGATTCATTGTTAAAATATCTCCATATCATTCAGAACCAATGTACGCCAGACAATTCAGACATCTGTCTCAAAGAAAAGAATTTTAATTTATCCCAATACCCATTTGAAATCTTCCCTTATAACTATGCTTTCTACTACATTAACAGCATTTACTAGATTTTTAAGTAGTGATTCCTGCGACCCCATGATCCTGCCATGATGCAAATTCTGCTTTAGTGGAAACATGCAATTTGTCATTAACATGTAAGCTAATAAGAACTTAAAGACAATAACTAGGATGTTTCATGTGCAGTTGTACATCTTCAAGACTACTCCTAACTCTCAACCACTTTCTTCATTTTGGCAAACCTAACAACAGAAAACATGCCATTAACTTCCATGCTTTTTGGAGAGCCCAAATTACTATCTGATCTGTTTATAGTGATAATTCTTTTCATTATTAATCATATGGCTGATAAGATAACCAAAATGTAGCTGGAAGGTCAGATTATATATACAACTGGTTATGATTTTCTATTATGCGGTAACTGCGCATACTGCATGCTGCTTATCTGTCACATCTTATCACTTACCAGGGCATACATAATTTTTATTTACAAAGTAACTACTTTTAAGCTTATGTGTACACAGAAAAGGCCTGAGAGAAAGGACAACTTGGTCTGGTGATCTTCAAAGGAAATAAAAAGTATTTGTTTCCCAATGAACTGTGATTCGAATCCAAGTAAACAAAGTTAGCATGACTCACTCTGATGAGTCATGTAATAATTCCACCAGTCTGAAAGAGCAAGGTAGCTGAGTGTACAGGTTTGTATTTAGATATGGATATTAATTTGAATATGAAATGAAAAGCAAGAGGCCCAGTATGAAGTAAAATTTTGCCAATGAAATAGAAAAAGCAGTGTAAAGATAAAAAGTACCTTTGGGTGAACTTCAGGTACGGCGTATAATCTATGACAGCTGGAAAGCTGCCATCCAATCCCTCACCCTTCAGACAAAAACTGATAAAACAGAGAAACAATGATAAGATTATAACGAGAAAATTAAATGACAGAGACAGTTGAATTTTACCAATGTGAAGTTTGATTCTTCTAAATTTTTTGGTAATAAGAAAGGCCTAAACACTGAAATAAAGTATTAAACACTGAAATCCTACTCCGCTGAGCTAGACTGTTTAATATTAAATGAGAGTCACTGAGCATATTACAGGATAATGAAAACCCCAACAAACAGAAATTCCACATAATCAAGGAATAGATTAGGGCAAGTGGTATAAGCCCTAATTTTTAAATATCCACTTTTATTCTGAAAATACAGGTGGATTGCAAGGGAATAACAGGAAAAGGAAAGTCAGCTGAAGCAGAAGAAACAGAAGAGCTATGGATGAGCTTGGAATCTTCAGTAGTTAAACTCATTTAAAGTCTTTGCAGAATGCTTACGTAACCATCCTACTAACTTTAAGTCAAAGTCAGTTCTCAAAAATATTTCAGAGTCTTTCTCCTTTCAGACACTTTCTGGTGTTAGGCCGCAGGAAGATGAGGATCACTAATGAAACTAACTTTCAGAAAATGTTCTTAAATGGCTGTAGCTTTATAAAGCACTCATCTACTGTATTCCTTTTGTACTGGATATAAAAGGCTGTATTTAAATCATGTTTAATTATCACAGAAGTGACAAAATTAAAGCCTTGCTTCCACAAGGCTCTTATTCCTTACTCTTCCTACCTCTGTCATAAAAACCAGATTCTAGTAAGACACAGCTTTTGCTAACTTAATTGCAAAGTGCCATTTTTGACAACGCATCATGTCACTTAAGTAGTATTTGGGAAGTACCTCTAAAGGGTTTTTTCCCCCTAAGAAGAGAAAATCAAAGAAAACAACAAAAAACACCCCTGCAAAAACAGGATTATTTTAAGTGGATACATAATTCCACATTGCTGTGAGAGGGGGGAAAAAACATTTAGATTCTGTTTTCACCTGGGTTACCCCGTCTCCACCCCAAAGTCTTATTTACAGTTCCACACAGATAAGCTGGTGAACATTTATAAGAGACTGTTTGAACAGAAAAAAAGAAAAAAATCTCAAATATAACATGCAAAGAATGGCTAGAACTTCTCAGCCATTCAAACCACAATACTATGAATTATATGTGGCAGAATAAAAATGCTCCTGTAGCACTATGTTCCTATTTTGGCAAGAAAATTTCTAGGCTCTTAGAAGCTGTATTGACAAAGCCTTAAATGTCGCCAATGAGAACCAATCATTACTCTGAATACTATTAACAGATACTCCAATATGCATATATTGGAAACCAGAGGACAACGGAAGAACAAGCACACTCATACGACTGAGCTTACATACCGGTAGCATGTATCACTGATGCTTATGCAAGACAAAAAACACAGTCAATCGATGATTATTTATGGGAGGATTTACATACTGCAGACCTACTCTTGCTATGCTTCTTATTCATGTATAGCTATAGTCCTTCCAAGTATAGTGCTAAACTGCTTCGGTAATAATTTCATATAGTGTAAAGCTTAAACTCATAAAATCTGGTAGGATTTAATTTGCTGTGAACAAGGCTAGCTCTCTTATCATCTTGCAGCATACTTCCGTTCCCCCAGAACATATGTTGAGGATGTAGTTAAGCCAATCTGATGACTAAATGCTGGCAAAAGAAGCTACCCTGCATTTTCAACATCTCCCTTCCCATTTTTTCTTTCTTCCTATTTTTTTTTAACCCCCAACCAGACACTTCCTTTCCCCTCCTTACAGTGGCATTGGCACTTATGTGACTCCATGATCTAGTTCAGCCATCAAGACCTGAATTTTTAGGGTTTTTTCTCCTTTAGCACCCAATTTCAGTTCCACAGGCAGCTGAACTAAATGCTCACTGCCACCAGAAAGGGAAGACATTACTCAATCCTTTTTATTCCTTCTCGTCTATAGGACTTATGGTCCCATTATCTCTGCCACTAATAGGATGCTTCCATGAACCAAACTAGCTAACAACAAAAGAACTATTTTATCTTCTTACTGGATATGTTTTTTTTAACTCTTTAACAAGTTAAGCTGGCTCACAGAAGGGTCCAATAAGCCTCAAAACCGGTATAAGGGTGCATAAGCAGGAGAAAAATCTCTAAAGGCCTTGTGGCAATAGTCAATCAATCAGTGCATCCAGTGAGACTATGTGCTGTTTTCTGCCAGTTTATCTCCTAAAATGGTTTGTGACAAGCATTAATGCTGCTGCATGGTAAATATTAACAGTGTACTGCCAGAAGACTGGAGAAAAGCATTATCACTCTCCTTTTCCCTATGCTGTGTAACGAACCCCTTCCCCAGTGGCTCTGTATGAGGCTAAGTGGGCCCAACCAGGAACATTAACAGGGCCTTGCACCAGCCAGGTTTGACCTTTTCATAGGCACTCTAGTCTTTGCACCTTGCTGATGTTTTTCATATATATATGTGTATATATATACACACACCTCTCAAGATGTGTTTCATATTATCTAAGGTGTGCTTGCACCTTTGTTACCCCAAAACACAGAATTAATCATATAACAAAGTGCACAAAAGTCTAGTTAGAGATTGCAAGGGTAAATTCATGTAATCTGATGATACTTTGCAGTTTGGCTGCAGTTAATTATAACACAAAATTAAACAGTCATTTGTAGGTTAAGCTTTCAAAATCTAGAAGCGCTAAAGTTAAAGATACCTACACCTTTTACATATGCAGTTACAATGCTGTCATTGAGTAACAGGACATAACCATGTACTTAATCACAGTTTTCCTTACAGTTTAAAAATAACTTTTTAAGATTCAAGAGTCTGTAAGCTTCACTTAAAAGGTTTGATATACCTTCTGCAATTATAATTCTGATTGCTTTCAGGATTTTGATACCTGAAAGAAAGATCGTGTAATCATGCAGCTATATAAACTATGGCATAACTTTGTTCTTATCTAGAAGAGCCATTCAAGATCTCTCTCTTTTCCTCCCCCTCTTCCTCCCCCAGCTAAGTTTTGTCTCTCAAACTATCAAGGGAATCTAACAATGTTTTCCATAATGCATCGATTTATAAGTACTTTCCTTGAGCATTTTGTTAGGAAGCATGCAAATATAATACCTGAAATCAATTGCATTGAGTCCCAACAGCATACCAGCAAGCATGTTTGCTTCTTCACCAAGAACAATTGCTCCATCCTCATAAAATCTCCTTCAATAGAAAATAAATTAGTTCAGTTAATACCATTTTCTCTCAAATAATAATAACATTTTTCATAGTTAACAGAAAACTGTAGAAATCCAGTTTAAGTAAAAATATCTCATGTGAACCCCAGGGGCATTCATATTTCATTTCAAATAAAGCAAACCAATAGACTGCACAGCACAAAACCCCACAATCTTTATAGCACATAAAAATTTAGACAGAAGCAAAAAGAATTTACAACATTAGCCCTAAGAAATAGTACAACAGGATGGACAAAATGCAAAGAAAATTAAGATATCTTTTACTTTACTGCTGAAAGGAAGAATTTGTGTCACGTACATAAAAAAAATATGATTATTCTATCGTATGAAAAAAAAGTCCTCTCACAATTGTACTCACAAGCTCTTTTAAAGTTCAACATTCACTCTTCATTCTTAGCAGTTGATTACTTTTAAAAAAATATTTTCACAAATCAGCTATTTTCCAGGTAGCATACTTTTTCTCAAAATACTGCATGCTAGGAAGGTGCATGTTGCATCCAGTTATTCCAAGATTTTAAATTTTCATTATTTGAAGGAGTGTTTTCTTAACACCATTTTTAATTGTAAAACACCTGTTAGCCAAAGTTTTAAAACTCCACGGCTTGATCTCAAAATATACTTCATGTACCCTGGTATATGCAAACTTGTAAAGGCTGCTTGAGAATACCAGTAAAGCAACAATTTTTAAATCTGTATTCCCTCACCACATCCCCACTCTCTCCCATTTATTCTAATTTTCTCCTCCCGGCTACCACAGAAGCTACTTCCAGACAGAAATGTTCCATGCACAGGGCAGGTGAATAGGACCCACCGTTGCCATGCAAGGCCTTGTGAAAAAGGCATTTGGTCTGTTTAGCAAAGCAGCACACAACTTTAATTTCTGTGTTAAAGGAGTCTTGGCAGCAACAGAGGCAGAAAGGTCACTAGAATTCACCTGAACGTTACATGTGGAAAGCAGGAAACAAGAGCTGTTCAGTACCAAAGGCAAAGTTGAAAGGTCATTTACCAGAAACCGAGATGGACAGTCCACCTATCCATCCTAGCAATGTATGATTGCAAGAAGGTGCCAGGTTATTGAGTGCAACCTATCTTTCAGACAAATACCAGTAATGGTGGCCTACGAAAAGCTTCATCTGTTTTAAGAACTGCTTGAAAGCATTGGAATGGTTCAGTGAAAGCTCAAGTTGGCTGCATGGCGAGCATCCAGAAAAGAAACATTTTGGGGCGCGGTTCCAAAGATTAAACTGTGTTATAATGGACACTGTCAGAAGTTCCCCTTTTGCAGTTTCATAACAGACATCCATTTGCTGTAAGAAAACAAGTTATCCAAGACCTTGGATGATCTCAGTGGAAGCAAGAAATCTGGAAGGCTTCCTCAGGGAAGACAGATTATAGTCCTGACACTGAGGCTATAATGTACAGATTCAGCTCTCTACCCTCTGACTTCAGGAAGGGCACCAGGAGGCTATACTGGCCACCAGTTGAGACAGAATACTGAGCTAGATGGACTTTACAGTCTTATTCAGTACACTTACTCTTATTTGTGAACTAACAGTAATGCTCCCAGTAAAGCTGATTACAAACCATTTCACTGGCATTTCTAAAATCACTGCCAGGTACCAATCTGTACTGCGTTCAGTTTATCTTGTAAAATGGTGTCTAGGAAGTAATCACACAAAAAGGACAGGGCATACTTGTAACGGTGAGACACAGATGTTAGTCTGACAGTGGCAATGTTTCTTAAACCAGCTACAGTAATCCAGCCGAAAGAACAGAACCCTTGGAAAACTCACAAATCTTTCAGTATTATGTATCTCACAACAGAACAGTCTACTTTAACTTCAGTATCTTTGCTGGCCAATTTATTACAAAAATAATTGTGTGCTTATGCTTAATCCAACCCCCTTCCAAATGTAATAAGCAGATCCACTGCTAATGATGTGCTGCTTCATTAAAGGACTAGCTCTAAATCAGGCACCAAAACACAACAGTGAGGTTTAAAAAGAGCTAGCAGTATGAGAGATGAATCTCATATCCTACATACACACGTGTAACATATGATATTTACAGTTTATATAGATAATTAGTAAATATACATATAGCGCAATACATAACTTAAAACGCTAAATAAATGGTGCAAAGCATCACCAAAAAAATCAGGCTGCTTTTTCCACACAGGAAAAGAGAGTGTGTCCATTACTGCTAGTGGATTTGAAATCGACACTACCAAGATCTGAAACTGTAACTTTTATTTACATTAGATATATTTAAAACACTACTTCAAAAAAACCTTTGCACTTACTATGTTTGGAATGCAAGAGAGGTCGTTTCCAAAAGCTATACCACTGAAAGAACATTCAAATATATGAAATATTAACATGTTCAAATAAATTAATTTGAAACTGTTAATAAAATAATACCACTGTTATCCACTAGCAAATAAAATACACTACCAAACAGGAACAAAGAACGTACTACTTAACTACATAGTCTGTGACCCTCCTCTTCCTCCTCATCTCCCCCTCAAAAACCCAACTGACTTTTCAGTTTGAGGCAACATGAGTAAATCTCTTCCAGAAATCTTTGCTTTATTAGCTTCTTGTCTACTGTAAATGCAAGCAAATCTGGGTAAAATAAAGACTACAGGTCTGGAAACGTCAATAAAATGGGACATTTACCTAGTTGTGTTTCAAAGTCACCTTAATATTGGCAAAATATAGGGAGATCTGTGGACAAAGAGTATTACAAACAGAAATAATATTCTAAATGAACATAAGTCCCTACAGAGAAAATTCTTATTGTTTAAGTAGTCCATTCAGTATGTCTAAAACATTTAGAGTTTAAGATAAGGTAACACAATGTGTTACAGACTCACTCATATTTAGACAACGTCATCATAAATCTACAAGACACACTTGTTACAGGATAAAGCATCATATAACAATCACATTATCTAGAACCAGTCTAAAACTGTCACAGTATTTTTTATCACAAAGCATATTCTTGTCCATAACACCTTTTACCATTAGAAGGTACAACAAAAATCTGTTACACATTTTTCATATTACATCAAGAATCCTAGTTATGCCTGATCACTAATTCTGTTCTTCTCTAGTTCTCAAAAGTTTCCTAGAATTCTTTTCCTTTTTTCTTCAAGAAAAGTGCCTATAAAAATTATTTTTTTACTAAGTCTCTAGGGTTTTCTGTCAACCATACCTAATTTTGAAAGGAACATTACATCATCTACCCTTACCATGCTACAATTTCAGAATTAGTTCCTTCTTTAGAGAGGTTTTCTTTTCTTTTGACCTTTTAAGAATTCCAGACTTACTGCTACATTTTTAAAATCACAAAGGGATTTTCAATTTTGCAGTTTTACCCACGCTGAAATCCAACCAATTGATACCAACTCCAGATATCTTTTACTAAGTTACAGCTCTTTTACTAGTGACACTCTTTCCGATACAAATCAAGTGGAACATTCATTTTCAAACCTAAGTCCCTCACTTGAGCAGTATTTGTTAAAACATTGCAAAAACAAAAGTCTTAGACACCTGGTTGTTTTGAAGTCTCTCAGAGCTGTGGAAATATATTCAGACAAATGCTTTTCCATAAGTGCTACTCTGATCCAGGCTCGACCCTGCAAGAAGAAACAGACATCAATTATTTAAGTATTACAGAATGAAACACTTAATTTTACATCTGAAAATGAATACAGTTGATTTACCTGGGTGAAATGAAATGAACTGATTAACAGAGTTACCTCTAAACAGAAATAGTTGCTAGGATGTACTTCATTGTGGTAATAATGAAAATAGAAAATGCATTCTTACAAATAAACTTTATTGTGAAATAAAGTTCTCCAAAATGTGAAGGGGGAAAAAAGAAAAAGAAAAAAAAAAAAGGATTCTGCTTTAATTATATACTCCAGCCTTTTAAAAATCTCATGTGCATAAGTGGTAGCAGATCAGGGCAGAAAGCCTTTCATTTTAAAGATGATGGTGTTGGAAGCATCCAATCAGTTCCACTGTAAAGCAGCACTAACCTAGTCTCAAGGTGATTTAAGTAAGAACTAATTCTCTGCATTCATTCAAATATTTGTGGGGTCAATACAAAAAATAAATTATAACTCAGTGACGTATTTGTATTATGTAATTTGCATAAATTATTTCCCCCCCTCAGTAAGGACATCATTATAGAAGGTGCACATAACATACAGGAATGAAATCAAATCTAAGAGGCCTAAAACTTGTAGTCCAAAAACCAAAACTTCATTCAAACAGTTCTATAAACAATAGCTTCAAAATTAACCCTCAGAAATGTATGTTACACTATTTTTACAGCACTAGTGCACAGGATTGTAGTTTACAAGAAAGAGAGGTTTCAAATGGCTGCACAGTTATGACTGTCAGTTTGAGAACACCAGGAACATTTCTTGTAACCCATATAAACTTACAAATAGTTATATAAGTAGTAAGATGACTTTCTGCTTAATATATTTGGTGCTTATTGACATCTAGCTGAATATCACTACAGACATTCTACCAAAATCACCTATAGTAGATTATAATTCTACTTTTAATTTATATAGACCTAGATCAAACTAAACTTATAATAAGACAGGCAGATGCTAAATAACAACAAAAACAAAAAAATCACTTTCATAAATACCAACAACACAGCAAAAACTTTAACATAGAGTGCACTAAAATGAAAAGGATGTTTACCTGGACAGCTGCCTTTACGTCGCAGTTATTTAGAACATGAGCAAAACAGTCAAACCCTGATGCTGCTGCTTAGCTAACGACTAAAGCCTATGCTCCAGTGAAAGAAGGGCTAACTAGCACTGGCAAACCCTTACTAACAGCTTCCAGGCTGAAGCAGACACCCATTTCGGCCACCAGTAAAACTGGTGCATATCACTGGTATCTGTGTTAACATGCCTCCAACCTTCTCAGATATGGACATCTAAAATACTCCCACATGCACCTTTAAAAATTCAACGCCACCCCCTACATTCGTTGCATAAATTAGCTTATTTGTTTACTATTTGGCATGGAATTTTCCACAGAGAAAAAGAAAATTTTAATTTATTTACAAGAGTATTTCAGAAAATAGCTTTGCATCTTATTATCTACCAAATTTAAATATTCATATCTATTAGAATCTTGGCATTCAGAAATACCTTTAAAATAAATCTTAAATATAAGCAATACAATCATCAGATTCGAGAACATGAGTCTCTCCAGAAAGTATTTGGAAATAAGTTCTCCAAATTATCTGAATTTCCAGATCTCAACATAAGCAAGAAGAAAAGCATCATGACTTAAATTATTAGTCTGCTACTCCAGTACATTGAGAGCTAGGAAGAGCATGTGATATTCTGGATAGGAGCACGAATCAATTCGTTTTTGGCATAGCATCTCAAGTGTTCCAAAGTTTTCACACAAATTACAGATAATGTTTACTATACAAAATTTAAAACAGTCTATACAAAAGAAGAAAGGGGCAATAGTAGACATAGCAAATAAGCTGTTCTGCAGTACTATGGATCATCAGAATGGCTGCTCAAAGATCTACTAGATTCACAATGCTGCTTGATCTAAACATCACCTTTTATTGAAGAAAACTGTGGTTGCGTAAATACCTGTAATTTAAATTGTACTAACCACACAGTCATGCCCCTGAAAAAACATACAAAGTTTTTGTATATAACAAGTTAAATATTTGCACCTCACCAGTGACCCCAACTATAAATAATCCAGAGCATAGTAAAAATCTGGAACTACAGGATTTTTAGAATAGCCACGGACCACAGTTTGGATACTTGTTCAAACAAATTATTCCAGTTCATTTAGAAATAAAAAGAATTAAGAACATTAATTGGTGCATCCTTTTATAGTATTTATACTTTCAAGTCAGAAGGTTCTCAGTTATCAATCAAGGCTGCTTTACAAAGGAATACAAACCATTGAAAAGCATTCTAATGTAATAAACAGAACCTGCAATCTCTGCAAAAAAAACTGTTTTTTTAAGATGTTGGTCTATATTGTCTCACATTATTAATGATAGGTCACTTTAAAGCATATTCTTATTCAGTATATATGCATATTAACACATTAAATTGTTACTTCCTTAACCTTTCCACTGTACCTACAATCAGAAATTGTGATGCCATTTCTATACAGATCCTTTAAAACAATGGATCTTTATTAGCAAATAAATCAATTAAAGGCTTCCTGCACAATCACACCAACAAACTGAGGAGCTGATCACAACTTTTCTACTAGTGCATAAAATATATACAAAATAAAATGAAACTTAGGCTAGGGGGAAAAAGTATCACATTTCTACAATTTTAAAATAGTAGTTGTTACACATGCCCGCATTAACTTAATTTCTCTCAATGTACCGCATTTTCAAAAAATTATGTAAGTTCGAAAATGTGAAGGCAATCATTTTATAATACAACATGCTCACTGAATAGAGAATTTGAGATTTATTCTACTGAATAACACAAATTTAACGGAAACACATTCAGATTTAAAAGTGGGTGTTTTTTTAAGCAAATATTTACTAGGTACATATAAAAAATAATTATTTCAAACAATGAAAAATTTTGTTGAGCAAGCTTAGTAATAGATTTTCTTCTGGGTACAGAAATGTCAGCTATATTTTACATAGAACAATGTAATAAAAAAGTCAATTTGACCTTTCTCTTCCCTACCTTAGCTCTAGAAGAACCGACATTCTCCATGTTCTCAATACTGCAGATGCAATTGTGAGAGACTTTTCGGCAAGCTACTCGAATGTAGTCCCAGAAACTACGAGGACTTTCATAGCCGAACCAGGTGATCTGACCTTAAATCAAAATACAAGATATGTAAAGGATTTATGAAACTCCCTCTCTGCTTATTGGAGATAAACATAATAAAAATACCTCCCTGTAGGTTGCCTGCACTGACAGGATTTTATACTAGCAAGTCCATAAATTCCTGCCGAAAAACTGGCTCACAGGTGTAAAAAATCTTGCATTATGCAGCTCACCAATGCACAAAGAGAAGTTTGGGGCTTTTGTGTACATATGTGTAATTTTTTTTTGTTTTTTTTTCCTTGTTAGTATGGTATAATAATACTCAAGGGTTCTTCACAGGACTCTTAAATGTCAATAGAGCACACACGGTTGTGACTCAAAAATATGATGCAAGAAGTATTTCTGTTATTTGTTTTAGGTAGTACCATGTGTTTCACCAATGCAGTCATTTTAAAAAAAAGCTTTGTTCTTTAAAAAAATAATTTTTTTATATATATACGTAAATATAAAAGACCACTGTTTGCTGTGGTAGTGTTGTCTTTATTCTAGGAGAAGATTCGAATTTTTCAATATGTGCTTTCACTGAAGAAGAAGTTGATGCATGATCAAAAAAGTTTTGCAGTCACAATTTATTTTGAATACACACAGAACATTCCTTGGGAAGCTGACCAAAATGAACTGAGCAAATCAATATCTCTTCCAGCACTTTAACCAAAATCCTTCAATTGTTTTTCCAGCTTGCAACATGTTGCAGTTAGAAAACAAAAGGCAAAATTACATACTAGCAACTGCTCCACACAAAAAAACATTTCATCACAGATGCAACAGTTCAGCCCCATATTTCAGACTGAACAGTATACAATTGCAAACAAGTATGTAAAAAGTAAGATGAACATTGCCCTCTGGTGACTGCCATATTACATATAGTGCAAAAACTTTTCTCCATATAACATGAGATCTTATTTTTTAAGTTAATTTTACTTTATTTCAAGTCTTAAGTTCTACTTCTGAAGCTTTACTAATTTATCAGAAAGACTTCTAATTCTTTTGCTGTTAGAAAGCTGAGATTTCAAGAAAGAATATATTAGACTGATACTGCAAATCATAGAATCCTAGAATGGTTTGGGTTGGAAGGGACCTTAAAGATCATCTAGTTCAAACCTTAAAGATCATCTAGTGTCCCCCATGGGCAGGGACACCTTCCACTAGACCAGGTTGCTCAAAGCCCCATCCAGCCTGGCCTTTGAACACCTCCAGGGACGAGGCCTCCGCAACTTCTCTGGGCAACCTGTTCCAGTGCCTCACCACTCTGACAGTGAAGAATGTCTTTGTGATACCTATTCTATATCTCCCTTCTTCCAGTTTGAAGCCATTACCCCTCGTCCTATCCCTTCACGCCCTTGTAAAAAGTCCCTCTATGGCTTTCTTGTAGCTGACCTTCGGATACTGGAAGGCTGCTATAAGGTCTCCCTGGAGCCTTCTCTTCTCCAGGCTGAATAACCCCAGCTCTCTCGGCCTGTCTTCACAGGAGAGGTGCTCCAGCCCTCCGATCATCTTCATGGCCCTCCTCTGGACTCGCTCCAACAGGTCCATTTCCTTCTTGTGCTGAGGACTCCAAAGCTGGATGCAGTACTCCAGGTGGGGTCTCACAAGAGTGGAGTAAAGGCGCAGAATCACCTCTCTCGACCTGCTGGCCATGCTTCTTTTGATGCAGCCTAGGATGCAGTTGGCTTTCTGGGCTGTGAGTGCACATTGCCGGCTCATGTTGAGCTTTTCATCCACCAACACCCCCATGTCCTTCTCCTCAGGCCTGCTCTCAATCCGTTCTCTGCCTAGCCCGTATTTGTGCTTGGGATTGCCCTGACCCATGTGCGGCACCTTGCACTTGGCCTTGTTGAACTTCATGAGGTTCCCACGGGCCCACCTCTCAAACCTGTCCACATCCCTCTGGATGGCATCCCTTCCCTCCACCGCGTTCACTGCACCATACAGCTTGGTGTCGTCAGCAAACTTGCTGACAGTGTGTTTGATCCCACTGTCTATGTCACTGACAAAGATGTTAAATAGTGCTGGCCCCAATACCAGCCCCTGAGAAATGACACTCATCAGTGGTCACCACTTGGACATCAAGCTGTTGACCACAGCTCTTTGAGTGTGACCATCCAAAGAAGAGAGGGTAATCATACGTGCTGAAAATCATACATACTGAAAATAAAATGCCAAAATATGATGACAAGGGTATTTTTATCGAGCATGACTTATCTTAGCTCCAAGCACAGCCAGAGTAGTGTCAAAGATCTGTACCCTATGATCTTAAGAAATGCAAGTGGTGTTTTTTTTTCCCTAGAGGGTGCATGTAACTTGACTTTGTGGTCCATCTGCTTACTTCACTACATGGATTTATTTATTAAATTCAAAGCTTCATAAAAGACTTGCAAAAAAAAAAAAAGAAAGCAGGAAGAATATATACTACTCAATATGCCAAATGAAAAACAAAATCCCAAGGTGCTTCAGTTACTGTAGATTCAGATCTTCTCAGCTCTGAGGACTAAAATAAAAGTATTTCCATGAGGTAAGGACTCTTATGAACTTACTATTTTTGTTGAAATGCCAAGTGAGTGGACAGCAAGAAAAATTCAACAGCATTTTAACAACATGAAAATCTACAGATATTTTTCATATTCTTTACCATATCAGAAACATTTCTGCCCTGGGGATTATACTTGCAAAATTAAATGCAACTAAAGTGTGATGATGACTTTGTGTCACCAGTTCCAGTGCCAACTAATAAAGGCAAGCACATCATACAATAACTTTTGTGGCTTTTTCAAACTATCGTATGGACAGAATATATTCTGCAAAAACCAGGCAGTTTCACTCTATAGTTTTCTGAAGTCACCAATTAAAAGCAATTCCATTTAGAAATGAACACGTACAAAATACACAACATTTAAAAACAAAAATACCTTTATAACAGAAATACATACCAGCACACAGTACTTATTTGGCTTACACTGATCAACAAAGCAAGCTGTCCATAATTACAATATACTCTGACATAACAATGGTCTCTCATCTAACAGCCAGCTCTGTGAGAGGGTATGATGGTTTTCAGACTTCAGTACAAATTGTCTTCACTTGAAAGTCAGAGCTGGCTTAGGACCTTTTGTGAATGAAGGAGTTCTATATTTCACTGTTCACTCCCTACAACTTTAAACCTTGCCCATACTCTAGTAATTAACACTATCTGAAGAAAAAACTTCCTTAATCATTCTATACATAGAAAAACATTGGAAAAGACTGCCCGAGAATAGTGAGAATGTATTTTAAGAACTACTAAATAAGATATTAAGCTGTATATTCCCTACAATTTTAAAAGCTTCCAGCATATGGAATTCTATTTGGCCATCAATGCACTCAATGTACACAGCCACAAGAATTCTCAAGAAAGAGGCATGAAATAGCTCCCACTACTCAGCACTTGTCAGGCTGCACCTGGAGTACTGTGTCCAGTTCTGGTCCCTACAATTCAAGAAGGACATGGACAGATTGGAGAGGGTCCAAAGGAGGGCCATGAAGATGTTCAAAGGGCTGGAGAACCTGCCCTATGAGGAAAGACTGAAGGCGTTAGATCTTCTCTTCCTAGGGAAGAGAAAGCTCAGAGGGGAACTCATCGCAGTATTCCAATATTTAAAGGGCAGCTACAAAGAGGATGGAGGCCCTCTCTTTACAAGAAGCCACGTGGAGAAGACAAAGGGCAATGGGTACAAGTTGCACTGGGAGAGGTTTCTTCTCAACATCAGAAAGAAATTTTTTACAGTAAGAACAATCATTCACTAGAACAACCTCCCCAGGGATGTGGTAGAGTCCCCATCACTGGTGGTGCTCCAGATGCGATTGGACAGGGTGCTAGACAATCTCATCTAGGTTCCCTTTCCCACAAATGATTGGACCAGATGATCTTTCAAGGTTCCTTCCAACCCGGGCTGTTCTATGATTCTAAAATCATATCTAAATTTTAAAGGGTCTTAATAATATTGAAAGCTAATTTTAGTATACAACTTATACTCTGTCAGCTCCTTGTACTTAAGGAAAGAGTAAGTTTCCTGGGACATCCAAAGGACAAAGAGTATGTGGTCTTTGCTGTGAAGTTTATATGTCATCAGAAGACACAGAAGCTGACAGCTATCCCAACAGGAATTATGCTATTGTTTTTGTCAGCCAAACAAAATTGTTAGGTAAGCATGGAAGCTGCAAGTTTAACATTAAAAATAGTTCAAATTAATTCAATTCTTGTCTACAGAACTGCAAAGCAAATAGAAACAATATTGAGAATTTTTTTTTATTTCACCACATTTTTGAATACTGCTACACGCCTATTTGTATCAACCCATTTCTGCTCCAGTCTAACTTGATTCAAACATATGCAACACTAGTTGCTACAGATCTTTTTTCACACCCAAGAAATTCTTCACAGATAAGACATTAAACAGCTTGATTCCTACTCAATCACAGTCCAATTTCATATCTACAAAGTTCCAGTTACAAAGTAATAATGATGCTTTAAGGTACAGGCAGGTTTTCTCCAGAACTCCCTGTATTATTTAGTTCACACCAGATTTTTTTATCCCACAAAAAATAAGTTTTAATATAACTTGTTGGTAATAAACTGGCATGCTAGTCCTTTGAGGAATTTCTATGATACCCACTCTTTTATTTTGGGCCTACAGAATGGGTCATTAAAAATAAAAAAAATTGCAGTAGTTCATAAACCCAGTCCTCCAAGACAATTATAAATTCATTTAAAGATTTTTCTCCATATAGGAGAAAGGAGAATGAGCTAAACCACAAATCACACAAGAGCCCTACTATGTCTTTATAGCCAAAACCAGCAATAGCGTCACTATGTGTGTATAAATATTTAATCTAGTAACAAAAACTACTCTGCTAATAGCATTATTACACCAAATAAGGGGCCACTGCAGTTATATGCTTAGACTTTGTCTTTTTCATGACAGTAGCACCTTCAGCTCTTATTTCCTTAACCTACCTTTTGCACGCCCATTATATCTCCATTACCTTAACTATTTTATCCAGCAGACTTCTTTCTCTCAAGATGAGCAACATTACAAGCTGCATCTTACTCAAAGAACCCTGCTTCCTCACCTATGACTTAGGCCTACAAGCGCAAATTGTCTTCTGCAGACGTAATTCATACCCTTTCCCTTTGTAACCACTGTTTATGCCAGAATTATTAGAGTTCAAGGAATTTGATTAATAAAAATTGTATTCATATTCATTGCTTAAAAAGAAAGAGACTAAATGAAACAGCAGGTAGTAGTAAGTGCTCTTTTTTTTCCTCCTAAAAATAAATAAGTAAAGTAAAAATCATATGGGAAAGTAAAAATTGTGCACTGCAGATATAAAAAAGTCATTGCTTCAGAAATTAATTATTTAATAATTCACCATACTGTGAAGAAGTGGTGCAAAAACTGAACATTTACCAGTGACAACATTAATACAGTCATTTACCATTACTACCACCAGACTATTGATAATGCATGAAATCAGAACATTTTATAGCATGAGGAAAGATAGAGAATTATCACATTTTTCTTTCCACTCAAGCAGCACTGATCACCCTAGAAGCTTACTACTGATAGTAAGTTTTCTAAAAGAAAAAAGAAAAGCAAGCATACGAACTCCATAGTCACTAAAAATTAGGAATAGCATAGATCAGAGACAAGAAGCTTCCATGGGCAACTCTAGCAGAAGCTTTTGATGTGTTTATAATACCTTCTAAATATACGTACAGCAAAAAAGGCACACAAAAGTTGTGAAAGTGTCAAAATAGCACAGTACAGCATACTGTATTGTGGCATTATGGTGGTAAATGCAAATAAGTGTATAGATGACAAGTACACTCACAGTAACCATGGCATGCAGAAATTACAGAAGTCACAAGCAAGATGCACTACATATGTCGTCAGTGACAGAATTTAATATATAGACCAAAACTATTTCTAAGCATGCGTACTGGCTAGCAGTTTGGATATAAACACATTTTGCTGCAAAGGATATTACAATGAAAACATAGTAACTCAACAAATACATACACATTACAATAGTTTTCAGAAACGTTTGAGATGAAGGCCAGAAAAATCTACAATAGTTATTAATGTTCTTAAGTACTAACTCAGTTAAAACTAATTTAAAGTGATAGAAAAAGGCAGAAAACCATACAACATTGTGATCTAGTAAAGACATTATACACATCACCTTTAATTGACTTCAGGTTTTAAATCAGCTAGAATATACCTGTGACCAAATCCCAAGTACTGTTGCTGAACACTTTTTGATGCTTCTACCATTTTTGCACTAACTATATTTACTTAGCTGGTCAGATAAAAAGGACACTTATAGGGAATATACCTGAAAAATCTGTGGCCAGCAGTGAAAACAAGAAACTACCAAGACAACTACAAGATACACCTTAATCTTTACAGTACCCAACAGTTAAGAAAGGAACAAATTCCAAAAAACTATTTGGGGAAAAAAAAAAGCAGCCTCCTGAAATTACCACCCAGCTTGCTTTAAAGATAATCAAACACACATACATTTGTACACAAATTTTTAAAATCCCTTTCAGGACTATAGGTCTTATTTGGTCCAGAGACCTTCAAATACATTGTCTCTGTAACCACTCAATACCACTTACTCTCTGCTGTATTACAAAACCATTCGAATTCTTATCCCTGAGAAAGAATAAAAGAGTAGTTAGTCACTCATCTCTTTTCTGTTACTCCTTCTGTCCTACCTTTTCAAGATCTTCAATTGTCCTGTCCAGTAGCATCATATATTGCCAGCAGGCATGCCACACAGCTTATTTTATGACAAGAAGAACACATGCTTTATATCTTCCTCATTACCAGATTTGGTCTACTCTGCATTCACAATAAATCCAGTGCTTCTAGGAAGTACCAGGTATACTACACACACAGTATTACATAGTACAGGGATAAGTCTCTCCACTTTCTAGAGCAGAAGGCAGTCAATGGCTTGCAATCCCTGAAAAGACAGTTAATACAGCTTACTTAAACTCTCTCTCTCTTCCTTAGGGCAATTAAAAAATAGGCTGAGCGCCACACTGCTTTTTCTAACAACAGTGGCCTATTCCTGACTGCTACTTACTGGCATTGGTGTAAATATAACTGTAAGGTAGTACAGATGTGGCCTTTTGGCTGTGGAATATTATGTGACCTTTTTTGGAACTATTTTGGTGCAGTATGTGCCAAGTCTTCTGTATCACGTGAACAGATACCTGCATTCAAGCAGCATTCACAGATCTCTGTTATGTGAGCTAATAATGCTGACCTCATTTTATTACTTAGCAAACATCCACATCTAAACCACTCTTAAGAAAATGAGCAGCTGGGTTAAAGAAGTGCATCCATGGGGAAAGTCATTAGTTTTCTGCCTGCTTGACTTCCCGGTCTGGCTCACCACAGGATCCAGTGAGGACCATGGCCAATATCAGGGAAAGGTAAGTACAAAATGAGGGGCGGGGGGATAATAATTCTGTAGCAAACTGCACTGAGCTTAAGAAACATCATGGTGATTTTCAACACTCAACTGGAAAATGCTGTGAGCAATATGAGATGGCCCTGCTTTGAGCACGAGGTTGGACTAGATGACTTCCTAAGGTACTTTCCAAATTAAATTCCTCAATGATTCTGAAAAGAAAAAGAAAATCAAACCAACAAACCCACGCAAACCACTATAAATGCTGTTTCATGACCCTTTTTCTATTTGGAGCTGGCAACATCAGATCAGTTACCTATCAAAAATAAATTTAAAAATGGTGGTCATATTGCTATAGCTCGCACTTTTAGCAGAACAGCCAGGAGGATGAGGATTGGAAAAATATTATATCAGAATTCTTAATTGCAATGGTTTCAGGAAAAGCATGGGTCTAATCACTGTAGTTGAACATTTTCCCCCCTTAAAATAGCTATCTTTCTTCCTCCTTTTGTTTTGTCTGTATCCTATCTGAACACCAAACCAATAAGCAGAAACAGTCACTGTATTCCATCAAGACTATGCTTTGCTCCTTAGAAACATATTACATTTAGGGTCAGAAAAGAGTTGCCAGTAAAAGTATTCTAGTAAAAGTAAACTTAGTCCTTTACAATGCAAATTAAATACTACTTTTTTTTTTTTTACCTCTCCCTTCCTCACCAAGTACTTCCAAAGGAAGTTAAAGATTATGAATTGTTATTTGCCATGGCCTTAAGAAAGTAAAGGTCTATATACTCAAACTCTCAAATCTGGATCATCCGTTTAACTACACTGCCATGGGATTATTCTGACAACTTTAATACAGTGAAGTCATTTATCTTACCACAGACAAACAGATCATGCATGTTCTGCCTGCTTTAAAACATTTTATACAACCCACTGCAATCACCAGTCTGCTTTTAGTGTGCTCCTACTGACACGAAGTATGCATTCAGAATATATTAGTCATTTCCATCAATAAAATGCAATTTCTTTCAAGCCCTGTGTTGTATAATATATACCCTCTTAAAATTTGAATTGTCATGGTACATTTATTATCTCAATTTCCCTTTCAAGTTTTAAAGAATAAAACAATTACTCTCAGTGATCTAGCTTATTACCAAAATATTCCCCGTTTGCAACACAATGCACAAGATGCTGTCTTTTTCTGTATTTTCATTTAACTCTGCAAACTTAGAAAATCATACTGGTAATTACAAGGGGAAGACTGAAACAACAGTTTAGCTTTTTGATTTTCTCTATTTCTTATTTGAAACGATTTTTTACTTGCAAATTCCATTTGCCTGTAACCCATTCGCCAACCTGTCAAGGCTTCTTCTCTGTACTGCCTGTCCTGAATAAAAGACTGTGAAGCAAAAGAATGTTGGGGGGAAAATCATAATGGTTTTTGCTCAAACATCACTGAAGCTGGGGGAGAAGGAGAAAACAGAGCAATTTCCCTGCAGTGTCAAGTTGCTAAGTACTCATAATCACTTCAATAATCTTTGTCACAATGTGACAAACACTATGTTCCTAACCCCACTGCGTGATTTATTTTTTTTTCCTTCTCTGACAGAATGACAGCAGGTAGTAATTGTGCTACTCAAATGTCAGCCTACACACAATATTGTTCACAAAGCTTAGTTACGAATATTAGAAAGTAAAAGTATGAAAAGGAGTAGATTGTCATATTACACATCTATATTTGGATTATTATGATGTCCTTCATAATCCTGAAATAATTTCAGAAACTGTACACAGAACTGAGAAATGAGGAGAAGCTTCCAAAGTCCTTTTCTAACGACTGTTACTGCTAAGGCACGCTCTGTTCTTTTAGCAAAAGCAGCTTCCGCTAGAACAATCAGAAAATGCAAACAGACATTTTCTTGAGTTAGAACAACATCTGACTCCGATACAAGAGGAAAATCAACAACTGACCTTTCTCAAAAGCAACTTAATCCAGATCCATTACATTCCAGTGGCAAAAACCAGCTTCGCTAGGGGGGTGGGGGGATGGGAATGAAAGGACCTAAACACAGTTATCTGGAAAAGAAGGCAACAAAAGCAGGGAAGGGAGAAAGAAAAGGTAGTGGCGCCACAGATATGCTCTCCATAGCTTCTCTTAAAGCAGAAAACACAACAATTGTCTTTCAGACTCTTAGGACACAGCTTTTGTCATAAAATAGAAAAGTAGACAGATCTCAGCACCATGGCAACATCCACTTGCTTAATTACCAGCCAAGAAGGCTTCCAACAAGAATATTGGAAACACGTTTCACAAAAACTGTTTCCTTGACTTTTCCATAGTAATGCAAACAATAGGAAGGCAACAGCAAAGGGACAGACACACAAAGAAAGCCAACACTTTCATTCAGCATCAAGGAGTTTCTACAGATGTGTGCTGGTTTCATATAAACAAATTCTCATGGCAAAAACATCACCAGTAAGGAAGTTAATTAACATACCTTTCAGTCGATGACTTAGAATCTGTTCCAGAATGGCTGCAAAATTATTAAATTCAGGGGAAGTATCATCTATAGTCTCAAAACAGGAACGGTCGATCAAAGTCTTGACTGAAAACCTAGAGCAAAAGTACAAGACAATCAGAAATTATATGGATAGCTATTGGTGGTTTTCTGGTTCTTTGATGATTTCAAGTCCAGTCAGAGCAACACATACACATACCACATTGAAAAACAGCCTGGAAATACAATCATCATTGTTGGTCTTAAGCACAAAGCCTTAAAAACAAAACAAAAATCCCCACACTTTCTATGTAGAAGTGAGCTAGTTATTTTCTAATTATTTTCCTCTTCTCTAAATTATTTTAATAAAACAGTAGAAAAATAAGCACTCCAAAGCAGCCGACATAAATTTTTCTTTGTAATCCTAAACATAACAATTTTTGCTTGACATTTTGCTCAATAGTCTCTATTCCCAAAATCCATGCCCAAGATTCAGAAGTATAAACTTTATCCTATTATGAGAACACTGTAATTTCATCCTAATGCAAGAATAATCCAAACATATTATAAAACAATGAATTTTTATGCACTGTTAACTCTGTGCGTTAACTTGGACAGGCTGATTTCCCTGTGAATGGGGGTAATCCCTATTCAGCATCATATTACTTCATTACTAAGCCAGAAAAACTATCAATTTAAGTGATCTAACATTTGAAACTGGAAAGGCTGAATCAAGCCACTGTAAAAAGCAGACAAGATGTAACTAGTTAATTAGCCAATGTTAGCTGTGTTTGTTACACCTGCACTTACACAATTTCATTCTTATTCAAAGTTTAAACCTCAAGAAACATGACAAAAATTGATTTTCCTCTTGCCTTCTCCATTTTAATCATAATCCATTTTTATTTTCCTTTTTTCTCTCCTTGTTCTTCAGTTTTCAGTTTCAAGGCAAGTTTCATACGTCCTCAACTTTGAAAGTAACATTTACTTTGAGGCGTTTATTGTGTTTTTTGTGACAATCCTTATCTGTATTAATGGAGCCATACTACAGCCTGAGGTGACAGTTTTCACAACACTCAAACCTCAACAGTACCAGCTTAGGAAGTTCTCAGTTTGCCAGCTTGTCCCAGGCCCTACACCTGAGCACACTGCCCCCTCAGTTGTGCCAGTCCCACTTTTTATGGGGCTCACTATGAACTGATCTAGATTTTTAGTACTTGAGAGAAGGAGGGGTGGAGTGACTCCATAGCAGTACTATTTTCAAATGCTCCATACTGTAAAAGTAACTTAACTGCATCTTCAGTGAAGTCAGCACAGCCTCCTAATGCTCATTTACTAAATGAAACTAATTATGCTCAAACTAAATTGACATATAAATTTCAAGAGTTTCAACTTAATTATGCTATACTAAGTAAACTTCTGAATAAAGACTCCCTATCCTACCTTTCCTGCAGGCTTCTATTGTTGTAGTTTTGGCAGGACAGGAATTAAGAGTAAGAAGGGTGGGGGAGGAAGCTTCTTCTGCAGTGCCAAGTTATGACTCAGTGTTGAACTCCTCCACATTTTTAACCAATTTTGAGTAAGTGAGAGACATGCATGCCCACCAGTAAATTTCTACCTAGTCAGTATCATTGTTATTGACTACTCTAATGGAAGTAATGATTGTTGCCTCGAAGCTATACCAGAGCGGTGAAATTATCTATAAAAAAACTTCTAAATTTTAAAAAAATGCATATAGCAATGCCATGACCAAGTCAGTATTAACTGTAACAAGAAGACTTCTCCCATACCGTGCAGATCTGAAAAAGAGAAGGTGCAGCATTTCACTCACTCACAAGTACATACACAAAAGAGACAGTGATTAGCAGTGTAATGTACTGGACTATAGGAATATAATCTTAAAACTCAGAGACACAATCGTGGCATGATCATCCATTAACTGCAAAACAAAGCAGTGTATAATATGCAGCTATGGCTGGTTTTCCTCTATTCAGTGTCCTACTTAAAAGTTCACAGATTAATATTGTATGGGATACATATTGAGAAATTACTTAAGAGTAATTCACATACACTCCTAAAAATCACAGATAAGTAATTTCTTTTTTTTTTTAATTTTAAAGCATTCTGCAATTCAATTGAAGACAAAAAGATATCTAGTTTTTAAGGATACAACAATTTTTAAATACCTAGGGTCTGATTAAAAAAGACAGTCTAACAGCTCATCATCATTAATGGTAGTCTTTTTAAGTGCTCATATTACTGCCACCACGCTCTCCATAGAAATATTAATTTCCATCTGTCTACTCTACACTTTCACCAAAAAACTGAGAAACCTTTATAGATATGTCAAGTTTGGGTGAAATTGGCTTTTAGGAGAACTGACAGGGAGCGCGAGTATGTACATCTTATTTCCATAGACCAGGAAGATAACAGTGCTACCAGGCAAAATTTGATTTACAGGAAATATTTTTGGGGATATTTTAAAAAAAAAAAAGTCTTAGGCAAATACTGCTGTGTTTGGGTTCTTTTCTTCTTTTTTCTCTAGTACTACAGCGAGGCAAACATATCTCTAAGTGTAAATTAAAAGTCACAAACACATTTTGCACGATATTCGCACTTCACCATGCTTACCACGCAGATAGGAAGAAGGATTTAAGGTATGTAGAAGTGATGCCTTTGAAAAAAAGTTACACTGTAAGCAATTTTACTCAGTCATGAAAAATGCCTCATATGTTTTTTCCAGTGTATGGCCCCCCAGAAAAGAAAGCCCATATTCTTGCACAGTTATGTGGAACCACGTGGGGACTGAAAGTCAAGAGAGGAATGGTCAAGTCTAAAGTACGCAAGAGCTATGAAGAAAAAAATGTCTAAGTAGAGTTAGAGAGTAGCTTTCTTATTTCCCTTTGTTGCTCTCAACTGAAACTTCTCTCCACTGGGCTACTACAGCAGCACTGTGCTCTAGAGCAACAGTCTACCTACACGTCAGAGGTTAACAGAGGAATTGTAACAAAAGGGCATGGGAAAGTAAAGCGGCTTGAAAACAAACTTAAAATTTTCTAAGATTAACTTTTTGGTGGACAGTAGGAGCAGAGGAGTAATATAGCTCCAATGCCTGTTGCTTCCAAGACTCTTTAAAAAAATGTCTTTTATCCAATCATTTCCCATTGTGTCACTGCAACAATAGAGCTGGTTGTTTGTTTTTTGTTCAGGTTTTTTTTTCTTTAAATACGGTAACTGCCATTGGAGAGATTCCAATACCAGTGTTTCTGAACTCTGATGTTTTCAGACACTTACATATTCTTCTCAGTCACGAATTTAGTCCTGCTTGAGCCAAAAAAAGATGTAGAAACAGTAGCATTCTCCAACCTTAAAAAGACCTTCTGAATTATGTAAGAGGGAAATAAGAAAGATTTATAGCAATCTTTCTGGGGTACGTTCTTCCACTGTTTTGCAAGATGCACAAGAAGGTCTCCCAAATTTCTTGAATAACTCCAAACCAAAGCAAAAACTTTTGTGGATATATCCCAGGTCTATAAGCTAGTTTCCAAAACAGCAACAACACTCTAATCAAAAAGCAAATAGGTAGAAAATTTGACTGATATACGACTTTGTCAGTTTTCATTGTCAGATTCTGCTTCTCTCAGTTTTCAAATGAACAAAAGGATTCTGTCAAATTTATTTAGCTTGCAATTTGGGAAATGTCATTAAAATGCCATTTTAAAGAATGTAAGTTATTAATACAGAATAATTCCCAAGATTATAAACTAATATCCCATATGCTGGAGGACATGGCTTGGACATGAAACCAGACAGTTCAGCTAAGGGTCAATGTCACTGCAACAGCTCTTATGCATATTAGCAAAATCACTATTTTAAAAATTCCTTTCCTGACAATTGTTCAATTCTGCATTAACATTCTGCATTTAAGATATGACCCTCTCTTCCAAGGCCTGTATCTACTTTTTTGGTGGTTCTGTAGCTCTATGGATCTTTGATCTATGAATCTTAGGGAAGACTAGATTAAAACAAGGTGAACAACCTAGAACAACCTCAAAATCCCAGCACCACTTATTGGAAAATGGAGGGCATGAAATTTATGGGAAAAAAGGTTGGTAGAGACACAGAGCTCTTGCTCTTACTTATTCAAACAAAAAAATCCCCAAAATTATTGCAATTTAAATCACAGCTGTGCAGTTACACAAACATAACCAAGTATTTTCACATGCAATTGGTTTATGGAACTTAAATAACTACGTTACTTCCCATGGCTACAGTACCACTCAACATTTTAGTGGAAACAAACTGTTCCTTCCAAAGCTGTAAATATAAGAAACTATCCACATCCGCATGAGGAGTCAGATATCGTCACTGTAAAAAAAAAGACTAAAAACCCAAAGCCTGGTTTAACTATTAAGTAAAAATCAGCTAAATTGAAGCTTTGACAAAAATAGTTCATTAAATTATCAGCAACTGTTAACAGATGGTAATTCAGAAGAATATCTTCCTTGTGATCTCTCACCTTCACTGGGTAGCAAGCCATATCATCCAAATATAATTGAATCAATTCATTGAAGCTATTTTTACCAGAAATATTTCACATTCTCATAGGATTTTGATTGGAAAGGACTATTATCTTACTGGTTTTGATATTAATTTGGCTATTCCTAACAAATAACATTTTTCAAAAAATTACACATTTTGTGTAATAGCAACAGTAAAGCACAGAAATATTTTAAACATTTACTCTTACACTGGCAGAAGAATAAAAACATAAATGTATGCACATCATAATAACGCAAATCCTTTTTTCACCATCATCCTTTACAAATTTAAAGGTGTATTCACAAGCTAGGAAGTTCAGGTTTTGTGAAGATATAGCAAAATTAAGTTGTTTTACTGAAAATAATTAAAAGATGCCAATTTCAAGTAGTTTCTGCAATAGCTCTTTGCTTCATATGTGTTTGACTGAATTCCCTCAGATTTCAAAGCATCTTTACATATGTTAAAACATCATTTCAACAGCAGGACGTGAAACAAACAAATCAAAAAATAAAATGCAACAGCACAGAGTACAGAAGAGTCTCTCTCAAATGAGGAGGCAGAAAAAAATAGCAAGCTCTGCAGAATACAATATATTGCTTTAGAAAGAACTGTTTATATCCTGTACAATTATGTCATTACTTGATAAAACTGGTGTTTTCCCAAGCCTGTAGATTGGCAATATCTGTATCTGTAACAATAGTGAAACTGAAAACTTCTGTTTCTTCTATTTGATCTGCTTCAGTAAGTTTTATAAAAACCTTTTTCTATGTTTTTGTTGCATAACTTTTTTTCACAAGTAAGGGTAGACATATGCATAAAAGCCTGGGAAAAGACAGAATAGTATCAATGCTACTCTGAAACCAGACTTGAAGGAATATTGAAGCAAATTCCTTTCAGCAGCTGGATGATACAATTAAACTTTGTAAAACCCATTAAAAAAGTAGAAAAAAAAAAAAAAAAAAAAGGAAAGACTAGGAAGTCCTAAACTTTTTTTTAAAAAAATACTGCTGCAGCATTAAGTGGTGAGGGCACAAAATTATCTAGTGATTGTCCTGGTACGCTATTAAAATTGTTGAGAATAAAAATTATATCATAGGTCATATGAATCTGTTGCAGACTTTCTCCAGATAATATTCAAATTAGCTTGATAACTTAAAAATCTAGCAATTGAAACAAAGTAACAAAGTCATCGCCACCAGCACATTCATGTATTTAAAAGTTTGCCATGATGTAATGGGTCAGTACCGCACACTTGGAAATGCTGCATGAATTCAACAATGACAAGAATGGAAATGCTTACACGTAAAGCCATAGGAAGTATTATTAAGATTGTATCAGCACCAAGATACTAAAAAAAAAAAAAAAAAAA
>VUYV01000012.1:5683180-5693761 GCA_008711295.1 Anarhynchus alexandrinus | reverse complement strand
CACTAGATCTAGCCTGTACTGCAGATCTCCTGATCTAGATTTTGGAGATAAAAATATCCCCCGAACGCAGCCTCCTCGGGACCGCTCTTGCGGCACCGGCGCGTTAGCAGGAACACACGGTCAGCCACTTCTACAGCAGCTCGGAAGAACGGTTTTAGGTTTCGCTTCACGTCCAATATATATTAAGCCTAAATTTTAAAAGCGGCCGCACCGCGTCAATTTCAAGAGAAATCGAGGCACCGCCAGTTCTGTTTGCACGAAGATGAAAAACCTCAGTCCGACGCTGCTGAGGGCTGGCTCTGCCCTGCCTTGTCCCGCCACACACCTTCGGCCCGGGAACGCCACCAAGGTGCCAAAACCAAACGTGTGTCCCCGTCCCCCCCCCCCGCCCCAAGGCCATTTAACGCCCCGATGCCAGGTGTGCCCCTGCCCCTCGGCCGCCGCGGGAACACCCCCTCAAGCAAACGCTCCCGAAGGAGCTGAGTCAGGATGGAGGAGGCTGCCCTCTCCCGCCGCTACGTGCCCCCGGAGTACCGGCACACCCCCCTCCCCTCAGGCCGGCACCCCCCCTGACAGGGCGGCCGCCCGCGCTCCCGCCCCCGCGCGGCCGCCACGAGCACGAGCCTCCAGTCACCTGCCCGAGCGGGGCGGGGGGGCGCGGAACGGTCCCCTCAGGCAGGGCTGCCAGCGCCCATAGCGGCGTGGGGGCGAGAGGAACGGTCCCCTCAGGCAGGGCAGGGCCGGGCCGGGCCGGGCCGGGCCAAGCCCGGCGGCTCACCTGCAGACCGTGATCAAGTTGCGCCTTTCCACCGCGGCGTTGCGAGACGGGACGCTCTTCCTACGGGCGGAGACGTTGAGCCCCCCTAAGCCGAGGGACGCCATCTCCGCTGGGGGCAGGTGGAGCCGCCGGGGCTGGCGCGGAGCCTTTGTTCCCGGCCTCCCGCTCTCGGGGATGCTGCGCCCTCCGCCGCCGCCGCACGCGGAGGAGGAGGCCCCCGTGTTTTCCCCGCTCCTCCTCCTCCCGCCGCCCGCTCCGCGCGGGAGGAGCGCCCCGAGGCAGGCGACAGGTCGGCCGAGGAGGCGCCGGGGTCCCCACGGCGGGGGCGGCTCAGGCCCCCCCCCCGCCCGCTGCCGGCAGCCGGGCAGCCACAGCGCCTCGGAATCACAGCGCCGCAGAGCGCCGGCGCCGCCAGCCAATCAGCGCGCGGGAGGGGCGCGGCGCGGCGCCGCCGCCGACGGCCGGCGCTGCGAAGGGGCGCGCGCCGCTAACGGAAGCGGTCGGGAGGCGAGTGAGGTGTTGGCTCTTGAGGCGATGGAGGGGCGGGCGGGGGAGAGAGAGAAAGGTTGGTGGGGTCGTTTTCTCGGCTGGGGAAGGGGTAGTTCTCAGACAGGTGCAGAGGAGGGCGTCTGTGGGAGACTTCCAGTCCCCCTGTTCCTGCCAAACGTCTCTTTCCCCTTATTCGCCTTTGTTGTCCCTTCACTCGGTGCGTGTCAGTGGAGTTCAGGACCCCCGAGTGAGTCTTGTAGCCCTCTAAGTGTCTGTGAAATTGTGGGCTTCTTTTAGTTATTATCAATTATTTCTCTTCTTAGCAAGTTGCTGTCTAGGATGTGAGAAGTTCTTTGGTTATAGGCTGTGGTGGTGTTACACTTAAGAGTAAAAACTGCTCTGAACCACTAGACGCTGCTTTATGGCATATGTAACCTTTAGAGGCCATACTTGTGGGAATACATGAGTGAAATAGTAATCTACCCTGCAACTGAAGTATAGGGGTTTGTTCTTGATCTACACAAAGGTGTGACTTCTGAGTGTGCTTAGAAGAGCTCCAGGTGCAGGGTTTTGCCTTGGTGTTAAGTTGTACAAGAGTCATGGAATGAAATGAAGGTCAAATCACTGGAAGATGGGATGATTCAACACTTCTGAAGAAAATCTAGCCGTAAATTAATTGTGTTTTGTGGGGTGTGAAGAAGTGGATTTGGCTGGGTAGTTGGGGAGATGTGAAGCTGTATGGATTAATGTTTTCCTTTCTGGGAGGAAGTTCCCTTTCTGCTTAAGAAAATAAGTTTATTTGTGTGCAACAAGGATGAATGATGACATAAATTGTGGCATGACTCTTTATTCTACTCAGTTATGCATATGATGTTCCTAACTGTGTCTGTTAAAGTCTAAGCTATCCATTCCTATTCATGAAATATAAACGTTTTTACTTATTGACATGCAAATCCACACTGGACTATGGTTTCCTCAGTGAATATCCCCTGTAGATATTAAGCTATTTCTTAGAGGTGCTATCAAACAGGAAACTGTGTCCAGTTATTGAGTGCCAATTACGTTACCTGAAGAGGAACTGTGTTGATGTAAGAGCTTTAAAAAGTAGATTTTCATATAGATGGACATGTTTTCATATGTAGTGACATACAAAGTCTCCTTTTTTCATCAAAAGATCTTCCATAAATTGTTTCAAGTGTTGTTACCACTTACCAAAATTTCCAAGATTATCATATATTATTTGATATGCTGTATTCTCAACCCACTTGACATGTAGCTGAATAAGTTTGAACTAATCTTTATCTTCATTGAACTTTTTATCAAATGGTAAGTAAAACGTTCTGCCTTCCCTAAGGTAAAGTTGCATCTTTCTTGGGTGGATTTTTTCCCAAACACATTATAATTCAAATTCACTATGTGGTAGTTCATCATTCTGTTTCCTGCCTCTCTTTCAGTGGAGCCTGGCAACAGGACATGGGGGTGACGGGCTCAACATGAGGAAAAACTTCTTTACTTTGAGGTTAATGGAGCACTGGAACAGGCTACCCAGACAGGTTTTGGAGTCTCCTTCTCTGGAGATATTCAAAACCTGCCTGGATGCGTTCCTGTGCAACCTGCTCTAGGTGAGCCTGCTTTGGCAGGGGGATTGGACTAGATAATCTCTGAAGGTCCCTTCCAAGGCCTACCATTCTGTGATTCCTCCCCTCTCCAGGAGCAGCATAAAAGAATTGGGGGCACAGGTGAACCTGAAGGAGGATATACTTTCTACTTTGAAAGCAAGAGTAACAAATTTTTTGGATGAAATGGCTCTACCAGAACAAGATTGAAACAAACTAATTTTCTTCACTCATTTCTTCAGACAATCAAAGGAAAATGTTGAATGTGTTACTTGTTGACTCTCAGGAATGAAGAGCCTGCCTTCAGGTTTCTTTCTGCTTCTCAGAGTCTTTGTTGAGGCCCATTGTCTCTGTAGCTTCTCTTAAGAGATTCATGTAGCTTGAGTAATCTTTTGATTAAGTTCAAGCTGAGGCTGAAGTAGATTGAATCTCTGGAGCTGAGTGATTTCCACTGCAAGGTCTGTTGTTCTTGAACTTAGGATAAACATACTGGATAATTACTGGTACTTTACAAAAACCAACCAACCAAAAAAAAAAAACCAAACAGAAGAACTTTTCTACATATATCAAAAGCAAAAATATCTCCTCTGTTCTTCCTCTCTGCCTTGTTTCTGGAAACTGCAACTTTTTATTTTTATACTTGAAGGAGATTTAAGATGAAATCAGGATTATCTGTTGGACCAAGCTTTAGGTTCAATATTGATACGTTTTAGTCCTCAAGTAAATGAATTTTCTCAGAGATCATTGCTTTCTTTCAAATATAATTTATCTTCTACTACTGCCTTATCAAAGCAGGAACTGTAAAAATGTTCCAGAAGACTTCAAAAGAATAATAAAAAAAAAAAATCAGCTGCCTTAGATTAAAAAAGTTTAATAAATTTATCAGGAAATTTACTGTGGTAACTCTTACATTTTTAATGCCTCTCTGTAAGAAAATAGGCTAGGTGAAAATCTGATTAACTTCAACTACCTAATGGGAGGATAGAGGGAACAATCAGGCTTTTCTGAGGAACGCACAGCAAATGGGCATAAGTTCCAACAAGGGATAGATATTAGGAAAAAATCTTGACAGCAGAGATGCTCAAACACTGTAAGGGGTTGCTCAGAGCAGCTGTAGAATGTTTGTCCCAGAGGTACTAAAAGCTTAAATGGATGAAGAATCAGAATGCCCTGATCTAACTTCAAAGTTGGCCCTGCTTTGAGCAGGTAGAAAAATGACATCAATCTGTCACTTTCAGTCTAAAATGTATTGATCTACATCTGACAGTTGTATAATAGAATTATTCCTAGAATTAATTTCATAAGAAAAAGTGCTTTCAGCTCTAAAGTTTCTGAATACAGAATGCGTAACATGGATGCACCATATTAATAACAACACTGCATATGTGTGAGTTGATGCACAGACTTCGACTGCTTCCTTCCAACAATGTTGTTAGCTTTAAAACACAATTAAGATACCAATAGTTGTGTGTGGCTAGGTATATGGCTTCACTTAGAAGTCAGTCTCTGCAAAGCATGGGCATGAATAATGAGTGATTCTAAAAAGAAAAAAAAAAGTATACAAAAAGAACCTAAATCAAAACCAAACCTGCTAGGAACTAACTCCTGTTTGATTTCAGCCATGTAAAGCTGGAATGCATTACTCACAATATTCAGAAACAGTCTTACTGAAGTAGGAATTTGAAGTGTCACTATATGAATAAATACAGCAGTTATGACTGGTATGGCAGCAATGAGAAACATTAGTTGGTTAAAATCTGTTTGGATTTATGGATAGCAATGTCTTTATGAACATCACTACATCTCAAAGGAAAAAAAAACCTCAGAAGTGTTTCTCCAGACTTACTGGCTTTCAGTCAATAATAAGATGCCTTTTAAACAGATTGTTTGCCTAACTGAAGTGGCAAAAACTCCGTTAAGGTTATTCTTAATTAAAAAAAGCTGTGATGTGCTCCCCATACAAATTTGACAGAATTCATTTGCTTAAATTATTTTCTGAAGACATAAGCACATTGGAAAATAAATTCTAAAAGACTTTTTATTCCATTCTCAGTGAGTTTGTGTCTCAGCACACTTTGCAACTTTAAAACTTCACTTCTGAACAATTTAAGTATTTATAAGTTTTTAGCTCCACTTGAACAAACTTACTATACAAGTTGTGTACTGAGTCTGGCAGAGATGGAGTTAATTTTCTTTGTAGCAGCCAGTATGGTGCTGTGTTTTGGACTTCTTACCAAAACAGTGCTGGTAACACACCAATATTTTAATTATTGCTGAAAAGTGTTTATACAGTGTGGAGGCTTTCTCTGTTTCTCACACTGCCCTGCCAGCAAGTAAGCTGCTGGTGTACAAGAAGTTGGGAGGGGACACAGCTGGGACAGCTGACTCAAACTGACCAAAGGGATGTTCCACACCATATGACATCATGCTCAGTGGTAAAAGCTCGGGGAGAGAAGGAGGAAGCGGGAACATCTGAGGTTACTGTATTTGTCTTCCCAAGTAACTGTTACGAATGATGAAGCTCTGCTTTCCTGGAACTGGCTAGACATCTGGCTGTCAATGTGAAGTAGTGAGCGTATTCCTTATTTTGCTTTGCTTGCATGCCCTGCTTTGCTTCACCTATTAAACTGTCTTTAGTTCAACCCACAGTTTTTCTCACTTTTGCCGTTTCAATTCTCTCTCCCATCCAATTGGCAGAAGTGAGTGAGTGGTAGTGTGGGGGTTAACCCAGAACAAGTTGATATTGTATTGTGATTTGACGTAGGAGAAAATGAACTTGATTTCAAGATACTGTGTAACACTTCCTCAGTTAGGAGCAAAGCACAAACTGGTTATGGCATATTTGGTATGAGATGTGATATATTTTACTCTTACACTTTCAGAGTTTTTGGTGTACTAATAGTTTGGAGCACATCTCAAGGATTTCAGTCAGTTGCTTAGCTTTATGTATACATAGGAGGCATACATGCTGTTTTAAAAGTTTGTGGTTTTAAGTGTTTTTGGCTTTTTTGTTTTGTTGTGCCTTTTTTTTTGCTAGCATCCTTTGCATATCTGTGTATATTTTATCTCCCAATATCTTTGTACTGAAACCTGCTAGGTACCATGTGGCATTCTAGTTGCACTTTTGTAAATCACTCTTTCTTACGTGAATTCTCAGAATTGGTAAATTTTTCAGATTATTTGTAGATCTTGCACTTTGACATTATTGCTTATCCTTACATCTTACTAGAAATTTTTACAGGATCCTTTAAAAGAAAGTTTTGAGGATGTTTTAGAAGATGGAATTCCACCCACTTTCTTTTTTTGGCATCCTGCTGACACTTAATTCTGTGGAAGGAGTGAAAGGAATTGAGGAAAGCATAGTGCCATATGCCTTTTTAGAGCATGCTTGGGTGACAGTCATGAGCAGAGGGAGAATAAGAACAAGACCTGAATTCTACAAAATGATGTAATCATAGTAGAATTGGCCACGAAAAAGTAGAAACTGAAATCTGAAGCATGTTTGTGATTTAGGACAGGAAGGATATAAATTTCAATCTATGAGTTTTAAAACTTGTTGCAAGTCAGTTTAAGGTTGCTTGTTTGAAATGAGTAGGAAAGCAATATTTAAAGGCATAATGACTTAAACACTGGAAGACAGCTTTTGAAAGCTATTTTTGCAAACCATAAATGAGATTACTCCTTTATGTCAGGGCACATAAAATAAAGTTTAATCCGTGTTCATTTCTCTTGATTATTCTTTCTGCATGTTCTGAAGTTGTTAAGTTATTAAAAAGGTATTACACTTTTCCTTTGTGACTTTAAATATTTACATTGCCACTTGGTGGCCTCATTTCATCAGGTAATAGATGATAAAAATATAAGTTAAGATCCTTTTTCTTCACAGGTGTGCAATTCAAACCTTGATATATAATCTTCCTATACATCCAGGAACAGTATATCACTTTGTGTAACTGAATATGTGTATGCTGTGTTGATTGCTGTGGTTGTTGAGGGCTTGAATCGCTGATGTTGAGGTGGTCAGACCTGAGACCTCTTCAGTAAGGATGGAACTGAAGTGGATGACTTTTCTCCCCATTCTTCCTTGCTCATCCCTGATGTTTTAATGTTCCTCATCACTTCCCAATGAAAACAAGCAGAGAATCTCACCTGCTACCAACATAGTTTCATTTTTTTTTAGGACTAGAACTTGCTCGGATTTTACCAGGCTTCTTTCTTGCTTATTCTCCATCCTTCATTCTTATTTTCTGGATTTTATTACTTGCGGATGGTTTTCTGTATCCCTTTTGTGAAACTATATCCCAAGTCTTTTTCCCTTTGTGGTTCCATGTTATTTGTAAAATTAGCTGTGTTACAAAACACTTGTGTGTTATTGCTGGTGTCATGGTTTAGGCCAAATTGGCTACTGGGGACCTGGGGGACCCCAGATGGGACTGACAGATGCTCCCCTCTACCCATCTTCAAAGAGAGAGGCAGAGGAGGAAAAAGAGACTTATGAGTTTAGAAGGAACTAAACTAATGAAATATTAATAATAAAATAAAAAGAAATAATGAAAAATATACACAAAATCGTATCAAGCTCCCAAGACGACAGTCACGACACCAGCTGGCACTGGGGCAGTCCCAGGCTGGACTCAGTGACGGACGGGAACTGGATTCCGGATCTGCATTCAGGATCGGGATCACAGGCAGATGAACAGAGTCCTCCTCAAATGTCGGCCATTGAAGGAAGAGAGCTGACCCGTTGATCCCTCAGCTTTTATACTGAGCATGAGGCAGATGGGATGGAATACCCTGTTGGTCAGTTTTGGGTCACCTGTCCTGTCTGCTCCTCCCTGCAGGTGGGACCCCACTATGCTTTTCCACTTCCGACCCTCCAACGGGGCAAATAGCAAAGTTGGTTGGCCTTGGGTGTTATAGCAATAAGTATAAGCAATGTCCTCTCTGCATACCATGTCTGGGCATCAACTATAAACATAGGTCTTATCACTCTGAGAGAGTGAACACTGTCTGCACAATATGCTGTTAATTTCAGTAGTTAGAAGAGGCCTAGCTAAGAAGCGAAGTTACTGAACAAAATTGGTTCTGTTTTACTTCAAACCAGGACATTCCACCCCTTATTCCATACCATTTGCATCTTGCTCAGATTACTATTACTTTTATCTATCAAATCTACACACACATAGATATATATATATAATATGGATACATGCAGGTCACTCATCTACCATTTATGTTTATATACAAAAGTTTAAGTCCATGTAATTTGTGATGGCAGGATCTCATCTCCAGGCAGGAAAGATGGTACAAAATTCATTCTGGTTTGTGCCCATGGGTAGCATGCTCATCTTGAAGAGCTTGCTGGATGCCACTTGATGAAGCTAGCTCAGGTTTCATCACCACTGTGTTATTCTGAAAAACACTTCCTGAATACTGTTAGTATTACATAGTGATCAGCATCAATCAACTCAGGATTGAGTATTCTCACCAAGGGTTAAATTCCCTTGGGGTATACATTGAACTTCTCCATCCTTCAGCATCACCCACCAAGTACATCCAGGGCCTTGGGCAAAAACAGTCCCACAAATGGGTTTGCTTTTGCCTGAAGCAGGAAAAACCCAAACAGTTTTCCCTAACAAATTCCTTTCATGCACCACAGGGACTTTATCCCCTTCTACAGTATGTAAAAGGTCTGATTGAGCAGGACCAGCTCGATTGATGGATCCCCTGGTGTTAACTAACCAGGTAGCTTGCTGTAAATGCTTGTCCCAATTTTTAAAGGTTCCACCTCCTATAGCTTTTAGGGTGGTTTTTAACAGTCCATTGTATCGCTCAATCTTCCCAGAAGCTGGTGCATGATAGGGGATGTGATATATCCACTCAATGCCCTGTTCTTTGGCCCAATTACTTATAAAATTGTTTTTAAAATGAGTCCCATTGTCTGACTCAATTCTTTCTGGAGTGCCATGTCGCCACAAGACTTGCTTTTCAAGGCCCAGGATGGTATTCCGGGCAGTGGCAAGAGGTACAGCATACGTTTCCAACCATCCAGTGCTTGCTTCCACCATTGTAAGCACACAGCGCTTACCCTGGTGAGTTTGAGGCAGTGTGATGTAGTCAATTTGCCAAGCTTCCCCATACTTATATTTCAGCCATCGTCCCCCATACCACAAAGGTTTTAACCATTTAGCTTGCTTGATGTCAGTGCATGTTTCACAGTTGTGGATAACGTGCGCAGTAGCGTCCATGGTTAAATCCACCCCTTGGTCACGGGCTCATTTATATGTTGCATCCCTTCCTTGATGACCTGAAGTGTCATGGACCCACCGAGCTAAGAATAGTTCACCTTTATGTTCCCGGTCCAAATCTGTTTGGAAAATTTTAGCAGCCTGATTTGCTTGCTGATTGTTTTGATGTTCCTCGGTGGCCCAACTCATGGGTACATGGGCATCTACGTGACGTACCTTTATGACTAGGTTCACTAGCCGGTCAGCAATGTCTTGCCACAGTTCAGCAGCCCAGATGGGTTTACCTCTGCGCTGCCAGTTGCTCTGCTCCCACTGTTTTAACCACCCCCCCAGAGCATTTGTCGCCATCCATGAGTCAGTATAGAGATAGAGTATTGGCCACTTTTCTCGTTCAGCAACATCTAAAGCCAGCTGGATGGCTTTTACCTCTGCAAACTGACTCGATTCACCTTGTCCTTCAGCAGCTTCTGTGACTCGTCATGTAGGACTCCACACAGCAGCTTTCCACCTTTGATGTTTTCCTACAATACGACAAGATCCATCAGTAAACAAGGCATATTGTTTCTCATTATCTGAGAGTTCATTACATGGTGGAGCTTCCTCAGCACGTGTTACCACCTCCTCTGGTGGCATCCCAAAGTCTTTGCCTTTGGGCCAATTTGTGATCACTTCTACAATTCCTGGATGATTTGGGTTTCGTATTCAAGCTCGCTGTGTGATTAAGGCAACCCACTTACTCCAGGTAGCATCAGTGGCATGATGAGTCGAAGGAACTTTACCCTTGAACATCCAGCCCAGTACTGGTAATCAGGGCACCAGGAGGAGCTGTGTCTCAGTACCAATTACTTCTGAAGCAGCTCTAACTCCTTCATATGCTGCCAAGATTTCTTTCTCAGTTGGAGTATAGTTGGCCTCGGAGCCTTTATGTCTTCGACTCCAGAATCCTAGGGGTCGACCTCGAGTCTCCCCTGGTGCTTTCTGCCAAAGGCTCCAGGTAAGGCCACTGTCCCCAGCTGCGGTGTAGAGCACATTTTTAATGTCCCGTCCTGTTCGGACTGGTCCAAGGGCTACTGCATGCACAGTCTCTTGTTTAATTTGCTTAAAGGCTTGTCATTGCTCAGGGCCCCACATAAACTCATTTTTCTTTCGAGTCACTTCATAGAGAGGTTTTACAATCTGGCTATAACCTGGAATATGCATTCTCCAGAAACCCACAACACCTAAAAAGGCTTGTGTTTCCTTTTTGTTAGTAGGTGGGGACATAGATGTTATTCTGTTAATCATATCCATTGGGATCTGGTGATGGCCATCTTCCCACTTAATTCCCAAAAACTGGATTTCTTGTGCAGGTCCCTTGACCTTACCTCTTTTTATAGCAAAACCTGCTTTCAGAAGAATCTTAATTATTTTCCTACCTTTGTTGAAAACTTCTTCTGCTGAATTACCCCAC
>VUYV01000012.1:5554484-5682550 GCA_008711295.1 Anarhynchus alexandrinus | reverse complement strand
GATCTATTAACAGATCGGTTCCTACCTGGTCTGTAGGATCGCTCACAGCAGGTCGGAGCAGCCTTCCTCCTGTAAGAACCTTTTCTTCTCTCTGCTGTACTTAGCAACTCAAGCACCTGTCCCTGTAGGGCTGAGATGGGTTCACAATCCCACTTCCTCATGTCCTCTCCAAAGTCGCAGAGGCAAAGACACAGGAAATCTCGGAATGGGTTCGATTGGTCTTGAGTTGGAGGATGATTTTTCTTCTGAATAGGAGGGTTCTTTTTCTCTTGAGCAGGAGGGTGTTTCTTCTTAGCAGCTGCAACATGGGTCTGTGCAGGGAAAGAATGGAGTTTTTCCTCCACCTTGGTTAGTTTATTGGTTTGCTCAACTATTTTCTGGGTCATTTGCTCTATTTTCTCAGTCATTTTCTCAGTGGTCACAACCAGCTTTTCCACGGCTGACACAGAGAAGGGACGAGAGAGACTGTCTTCATAGTGTCGTACCTTGTTAACCACTTCATTTACAGTTGGTGTGTCAGTATCAGATCCTCCCCAGACCATTGCTGACAATGTGTGGGAATATGTTGATGGTGTACTTTGTACAAACTTTTTTAGCATAGATTGTTTGCATGGTATTTCATCAGGGTCTATAATCACTTGCCCATCACTATAAATCACCTCTCGCACAACCAGTTCTCTCAGGTACTTAATACCTTTCTCCATGTTGGTCCATTTACTTGGACGGCATTTGATATCGTCCTTAAAGGGATACCTGCGCTTTATGGCTGACACCAGTTGCCGCCAGAGACTGAGAGTCTGTTTTAGTGTGCTTATGTCTGAGTTCAAGGCAAGCAAATATTGATTTTATCGTGCACAGAGTCTGCTATGCTATTAGTAGTTTAACAATGTTAATATCACTTTCCAGTTTCAGTACTTTTCTTTCTATAAAACTAATATTTTTGCTACTTCTATCCACATTTTGATCCCCATATGACATTGTTAAATCTTAGGTAAATAACATTCAAAGGTGTATTTATATATATGTATATTTACTTCATGGGTTTTGAATGTTGCATATAATCTGCCCCAATTTTGATAACTTACTAGTCAAAGGTTCTATAACAATGTTGTCCAAAATTCCAGTTGCAACTTCTGCTTCCTCTAACACGGTATCCCTAAACTCTCTTGATATGTTGTACTCAATCATATGGAATCCATTTCTGGGTCAATGCTACAAATGTCTCTTTAATAAAAGGAGTACATCTGTTATGCCTTGGAAAAGTCAAAGTAAACACTTTGTTCATAATAATATGCGCTCTATTAATTTGCTGCCACTGGGCAGTATCTTGTATTCCCAAAATTGTGAATTATCTCTTAACTGGAATCTTTGATTTAAAAAGTTTAACAACAGCAGCAACAAAACTCTGTGAACTAAACATGTTTGACCTTTTATTTTTTGTTTGTTTCAGTTTCTACTTTGCTTCTGTCTTCCGCACTTGGTTTAACCATCTCTGGTGTTTTCTGCTCGTATTTCAGTTGGTGTGGTTGTTCAGGTTCCATCACAATTGTTGTAGGTTATTTTTATTTTTAGCCAAGTAAGTAGAAATAAAATATCCACGTTAAATTTGTATGCTGCTTCAAGTCCCCGTAGTACATTCCCTTAAAATCAGAGACATTCTTTAAAATCATAAGATTATTTTTGGCATCATAGAACATAGATGCTATTGTGTAGCCTTCACACTTGTCTCCCATAATTTTAAAGAAGTGGAGACATGTATCCAATGTTTTCATGGTCTTTGGCACAAAAGAGCTTTCCATTGCCACTAGAGGTAAGGGTCTATTATCAACAAAAAACAGGGAGCTTGCTACTCCCTTTTAACACAAACAGATAGTCACAATTTTAAACCTAACATAATTATTAATAAAAAAATAAAAACATGCGAAATTCACACAGACAAAACCTAACAATTAATTCATTCTTCTTTTAATAGCCTTTCTGCTGGTGATGATTCTGGTGAGACTTCCCATGTGCCTTACTGTTAAATTTTAATAGCAACATTTATAACATAATATTATTGTTTTTTGCTAACTTATTTACCTTCCCTTAATTACAATTGAAACTGGAACTGCTTGGGCATTTTTCCATTCTGGAGTTTTACTTGATATGCGTAAGGTCCTGCTTTATTTATACTTGGAGCTAGTACATCCCATTTACAGTTTAGACTGTGTACTTGCATGGAAAATATGGAACATTACTTTCCATCCTCCTTGTCATTCTGCAGAATAGTGGTTTACTGTTCTTTGTTTATCCATGCATTGAGCATTCCTTCCAAGTTGAATTGCTATAACAACATTAATCTCTTTCCAGTGTTTAGATAGAGTCTGTATCCATTCTTCAGTTAAAACATTAGGCAGTCTTTTTTCTCTCAGAAGTAGCTCTAAGTCATGTGAACTTGTGAGAAGCTGTTGTGGCTCACAGGTCATTAAAATGACAAGATGATGTGATATCCCAAACTTCTCTGTAATTTTTCACTGTTTCGCCTAGTGCTATTTTTATAGTCCCATCAGGTCATTCAGTTCACCCGAACTGGGAGTTCCCAGCAATGTGGAACCTTTCTTTTCTTCCCAGGCCTCCACATAATTCCTTGATGATTTGCCCTGGAAAATATGTTCCATGCTCCAGATCAATTTATTGGTTTAAAATCCATCTGGAAAATACAACATTATATGCCTTCACTGTGATAGACTTGGCTATAGCTTTCTTTACTGGAACTATCTCAACCCATTTTGTCAGTGGGTCTAGCAGTAGCAAACAATACTTAGTCCCGCTTTGTATGGTAGGTGAGATTAACGTGGGACTACATGTCATCTAGTGTATACTAGCCTGTGGTTCATGAATTCTCTCATGTTTTGTTATTTTTCTCTTAGTGGGGATATTCACCACATCACAAGTTAAGCAATTACATACCCATCTGTTTTTGTGTTCGGCCAACCAGCTATCTTCTAATACTCCCTTTTGCATTCAAACAACCCCTAAATGATCTTGTTCATGCACCTATTGAAACAAATCTACTTAAAGGGTATGTTGTCCTCTCCATCTGCAAGTGTTTGTTATCTGGCCACATTATGCTCTCTATGCTTCACCTGTCTACTAGCTTCTATCGTAATCGCCCCTCAATTTCCTTATTTCCATGTTGTAAAGTGGCTAGGTCTTTGATACCTTGCTTTGCATTATTTTCTTTGTTTTGTTTTCAAAATGAGTGTTTTGTCAAATGTTAAGTCTAATGGGCTCACCATAAGCTTGGCAAGGGCATCTGCTTGACTATTCTAATACTGCTGCTTCTGTATTTTTCCTTTTGGTATGCTTTTACATGACCTGCATATTTTTTTCCTCTCTGCCTTTTTTAAACTATGTTCAGAATTTCCTTTCCATGATTGATAGGCTACCAGATTTCCATTCTGGGTTTGTAGGTCGTCTTTATTCTGTGTTGGCCGCCAAATAGTTAAAGCTTGATATATCCGGTCTGAAACTATGTACAAAGCCAGATCATTTCCTTCAGGTTCCTCTTTTAACATTGTTAGCAGAGCTTGTAGCTCTGCTGCTTGTGCAGTGTGAAGGCAGACAGGGCTTTATTTTTCACAGGGGTTGCTGCATACCTAATAGAGGATTTTCCATTCTTTTGATGAAAACTGGACCCATCTGTGAACCATACTGAATATCCTGTGGCACGAAGTCAGCAACGGAGCTTTTATCTGGTGAGAGACATATAAACAGGTAAAGGGCACTTATGTTCTGTTCCAGTGGTTAAAAGCCATATAGGGCTGCTGATAAAATCTTATCATCTTCTGCAGAAAGCTCTTAGTTTGTAAAAGCCGATGTCCATCCAGCTAACCTAGGGTTTGATACATATCCAGTTTGTACTTTTCCAGTGATTAGGTACTTTAGTGGAGTATGTGCGATATGTACTACTGCAAAACAGCCTCTAGTGATGTATTCCCAAAGCTCATAGCCTATGCCAATGCTAAACCTGTTTTTTAACATGGAAGAGTTCTTTCTCACTGATCTTAAGACTCTCAAAGCAAAGGCTGTAACTCACATCTTATTTCTGTGTTCTTGAAATAGCACAGTCCCAAGGTCTAGATTGGTAGTGGCCAGCTGAACATGAAACAGCTTACAAGAATCTGGGCATCTGATGGCCAGGGTTTGAACTAGGGCAGTTTTGCTTCTTTCTGTTCTTTTTGTTCTTGTTTGTGAGATTTCTTCAGTAATTTGGTTAGTGGTTTACCAATTTCTGCAAAAGTAAGGATATTCTCACAAAAATATAAGCAATTCCAAAAGTGAATCTAATGCAGTTATTACTGCGGGGGCACAGACTCTCGTAGTTCTACCCTTTGGTGATCCCAGCATTACCCTCCCTTCCTGACCTCAAACTATTTCTGAATGTTTCACTTCAGATTCTACCAAATGAGTTTTGTCATGATTAGCTTTAAAGCCTGTGTTTTGAGTAGTGCTGATTATTTCTTGGGTATATTCCTGGACTTGCAGTTCAGTTTTTCCATGTATCAAAACATCATCCACGTATGATATGACATAACCCATTTTGACGGTAATTTCATCCACATTTGATATGTTTGATCTAAAAGTCTTGAGGAACATGGATAAAACTATTACTTTCCCTCACAGGTAAATGCTTGTTTTTACCAGCTTTGCTCTGCTAGTGGAATTGCAACGAAAGGGTTGGCTAAGTCAATAACAAAAAATCAGTGAGATATTCTGCTTAGTGCTACAAGAATTTCAGGCATCTTTCCATCACAAACAACCTGAGACATGGCTACCTTATTTAAGTGCTAAAAATCTACTTTTAGGCTATTTTCTTTGCTTTTAACCCTGGAAAAAAAAAAGGATGTTGAAATTATAGGTTTCTGTACTAGGACCTTGCTTTCCAGTAAACTTGTTGTTGGTAGCTTGGAGTCCTTCCTCTGCATCTTGCGGGTGTTGATATTGGTTTTTGGGAAGGAGGATCTGGACCCTCAATTAATACACAACTTCTATTTTTCCACATTTTAACTTACAGACACAAAAAACTTGAGGAAATTCTGTTACCCAAATATCCACTGTTTTTACTTCCTCCGGATTCTTAATAACAAAGCATCAATGACTTGCAGGAATCACTCCACCCTCACCTCCTACTGGTCAGTCCCAATTCCACAAACATCCGTAGCAAAATCTGCAGCTAATCCATTCTATTTCAGCAAGGCTGTGCCAATAATTCCCTGCTGTTTCTAAGAGGGATCCTCCCATTCCTGCACTCAGAAGGAACTCCTGAACTTGGCAGCTATATTTAACTGCAGGCACAGATCTTAATACAGGTGCTTGAACACCCTTTCATGCATAAAATAGAAGTTTTATCATTTTTCCACTTTCTTGAGTTCCAATTGCAACAAGTATTCATTGAGGAGTGTTTATTGACACTATGGTATCAATTAACATCATAGCAGTAGTGGTAGTTAATGTTTTTTCCCTCACCACCCAGCACTGTTATTGTTATTGGCCATTTGCATTGGTTATATTGTAATTTTACCACTAGACCAGGGGCAGGTAGACAGCAGAGTGTACTTAGCCTTTGTTATTGAGAGGGAGGGATGATGCCTGAGGACTTCACTGAGAGGGACCTGTTAGGTTCTGTAGTTTTCGTTCCTCCTCCTCATCTTTTTCCTTAGATTGACAAAGGAAGCCAGTAGGGAATTTATGGATTCTATCCCATTTTCTTGCATCTTTGCCTCTTTTTCTCAAATTTTACCATGTTGCTTTCCTGCAGTCCCATTGGTGTTCCCTAAAGGAAGTTTTTATCATGTTCTCCAAGGATCTTTTGCAGTCACTGTTACCACCTCTTTTTACACAATGAGCTAAACCCACAGCGGGGATGGTTTTCCCTTTTCTGTTCCTTCTGATCTTTAGTTTTAAATGGAGGCTGTGGGTCCTTTATGACCCTATTTCTGAAAATTGCAGTATGTACAGACCTTCTGTCAGATCCATAGGACTGAGATTTCCTTGTATTCCTTCTTACCTTCATTACCTTGCCCATTTGTTGAAGCTGAATTTGCAGCTCCTCCCACTGTATTTCTGCTTGATTCACAGGTCCCAGAAATTACTCTTGCTGACTTAACCGTTGTTCTATTAACTCAAACAGATACTTCCCTGGATGCCAATCCCAACAATTTTTCCAGGATTCATATGATTTTACATTTTTCTCATAGCATTCTTCTAGGTGGAGTAACCTGCTAGCCAAATCTCCTTTCAGTGCTCAGATAACTGTTCTGAGACATCTATCTACTAAATTTCTTGCAGGAGGTTCTTCCTGCAATGTAGCTGATAATCATACTCCACTCTGAGGCTGTGTTTTTAAGGGCTGTGCAATCTTTACTGGTTAAGGAAAGCTAATCCTCCAGGCCTGCAAGCCGCATTTTACAAGTTTCTGAATTCAGTGGCCTCAAGGTTTAAGCAATTACTCTTGCTTGCCCTGGAGTCAGGTCAGTTGCTTTTGTTATAATCTCCCAAGTTTTAGGAGCAATGCAACCAAGCAGGAGCACCCAGTGCTGTGAGTTCTGTTTTTACCACTATTTTGGTTGTAACACCACTATTTTGGCTGTAACACCACTATTTTGGTTGTAACTGCATAACGGGATCATAGAAGACTGTTTTGCTCTCACATTAACATGAATTTTCAGGGTAGTTGAGGACTGAGTTTCCCATATATGCCTGTTTTATTCTAGATAGAGAAATGTTAACAAATTTATTATGTATAGTTGACAGTTGTGTCCTAAGCGACTGCTATTGAAGTTGAAGTGCCCTCTGAGCATGCAGAAATCCATCTGTACAGAATGGTTTTCAGGATCTGTCTTCAAGATAGTAAATGGTTCACTGCAAAAACTATGAGGTAAATCTAGCAACAAGAAACCGAGGACCAACTGTTAAACACCATTAGACTGGTATTATATAGCCAGATCAAGACGAAGACAAAATTCTGACTTTTTATCATCATCTAGATTAAAGTTGATGCATAACAGAGGGTTTTGGTAACATTTGCCATGAATTCTACTTATGTTTTGCTGGTATAGAAGAGATATATATATACATATTCCTTTTTCCTGTTATTCACCCCTTTCTTTTTCCATATATATTCATATCAATACACGTGAAGAAGAAAGGTGATTTTCGTAGGTGAACAATGTCATTACTGTTTTCCTCTATTTCCTATCATGGTTTAACACTAATGTAAGACTCATCTGATATGGCATGACAATCAAGTCCTTATCTGTATCCACGTGATCCGTTGGGAGGAGATCAGTTTACTCAGTTTACCATTAACAGAATAAGCCACTACTATGCCAAAATGTTCCATAAATAACCTAGGCAGATATGTTCTCCTCCCTCATGGGCACCATACTGTGGCATCAGTTTTGGGTTTAGAACTTGGCCTTGTTCTGCTCACACCAGCTTATAACTGCCAACTCAATGGACCTCTTCTTGAACTGATTGCCAGCCATGAGTGATCACTGGAGAAATCATCTGTCTTTAGGATGTCGGATAACCTAGCAATATATCTGTCCCCAGACACCATGGAAAATGCTATGATGTCTTCTGCAAATGGCCCATGACATGGAATCACTAGCAGATCATTTCCTGTAGTGGTTAGATAAAAGACTTTGTTTGCATGCCACTAAGTCCCAAGATACTCACCAGAGGTAGTTTAAAACAGATCCATTTTCTAAATTCAGTTCTGCTTCATAGTATTTACTGTATAGGGAACCCCAGAGGATGCTCCCTTCTAGGAATCCCTATAGTATTTAATAAGCATACCTTGCCCACAGAGGGAATCTGTGGATCCTTAGGATGTGGGCCTTAAGATCTCTAGTTTCTACACATTCCTAGTGTTCCATGTGCAGACACTGAATTCAAGAGATATAGGCCTTTTCTTAAAGTAGCGAGTATCTCAGTTTGACTAAGTGCTCAAATGACCTTATGAGAGTGTCTTCCTTGAACATTATTCCATACTAAGAAAGTCACTCGCTCTTAGTGAATGGTGACCTGGAAAACAGGGCTGCTCTGAACACTTCATTCAGTCAGGATGAGCTGTTAATCATTTATTATTTGTTGCTGACTATAAAATGAAATCAAGGAATTACATGTAGTGTCGTGACCCTCATATAAGATCATGTGTCATTGTGTGCAAGCAGAATGCCAACTGGGCGGAGGTAGTGACTCAGCGTTGAGCCAGAGAGGAGTAAGTCTAGAGTGCAAAGGGTGAGGAAATTGGAATACAAGCAGAGATCACTGTGTTCCTTCAATAATCTCTGATGGCGCTGGAACACTGTCCTAAGCCTTGTGGTTCAAGAGTCCCTTTGAACATCAACTTTTTGTGGAGCCATCCCCTAGTCCTTCTGGCTCTGACCTACAGCTTTCATCTCCCATTCTACCTCAGAAGTAGACAAGAAGTCATGTTGTGATTTGGCAGTCCATGCGGGGAAGGGGAGAAAGCATTGGGGAAGACCCCTGAGGCTTGCTGATTAGTTAAATACTTGTTATTGGTTCTTTCTGCTGTTTATTGAGCACGAAGGGCTCTGTTTACTAACATTACTCTCCGAGTTTGGCTGGGCTTAGCACTTCCTAAATGTCATTTATGGTGTTGTTGTTTAATGTGGTATGTCACTTTTATACAAAGTTTATGCTTAGAAATGAGGAAGAAATAAACAAGAGAAAAGATGAAGTTTGGATTTGCAAGGCAGGAGTCTAATAAGTTCAAGTTTTGGTGGGAAATGTATGGGAAAAGGTTGTTTTGCCCTTGATACAGATAATATTTGGGAGTAGAGCAATAAACCTTGTTAGAATCAGAATACATTTCAGTGATCTTATGATGTGCTAGCTTGCCAGAGCTGGAAGAACAGAGAAAAATGGTATTTTGAATAAGTGAAAAATTAGTTTTAGTTTGGAATATTGGTACACCTTGAAGTAAAATAATAATATTATTGTAGTATAGATATTAATGAAGTTATATCAAGCACTGTAGTACTCTATCCTATGGTGGCTGCTTAACAAATATATGAAGTAGTTGCTACGAAGGTAAGACAGTTAAGAAATGTTTTTTAGGAGTTTTTATAGGAATGGCGCTCATTTAGATTTTTACATAGCAGAGTTGTGAATGAGAGAGAATGTTTAACTGACTTGGGAAGACAACTTTTCTATCCTTTAAAAAGCACAAAATGTATAGGATAAAGCAGATCAGCTATCAAAAGCTGACATCTAAATGCTATGCAGCTGTCTGTCTCTGAGTGATGTTTGGCCAATGATGAGACAACTTGAATTGTGCTCACTAGTGACTTGAGACCCTGTGGCTTGTAAAAGAGTTGGTCTGTTTGGTAGTGTGATAATAGATTTATCATAATTCTTGGAGACTAGAAACCAGAATAAGTTATAAGTCTTGGCCATTTCTGGGTCTCTATGAAGAAANTTTTTTTTTTTTTTTTCCCCCTAGAAAGAATAAAACAAATTATTCTAACTGAGGGAAAATTCCTTTATTCCTAAGAAACATTAGCTATTGTATATTTATCAGTAGCTGATTAACACTTTGTAAAAACATATCTTGCACCTAAGAACTGGCAGCAGAAAATGGAAATGATACCTGGTAAACAACCAGTCCACAGGGAGACTAACAGTTGTAGTGAGTAAGCTTAGATGTATCTTGCTTGGGATCAATATAAATGTGCTTGCTTCTTTCTGATCTCTTTTTCCATCCTCTCAGCCACCAGCTTCAGCTGTTGAGAGCTTCTGGACTAAAGGTGGCTCAGAACTGCAAGCAAACCAGGAGCTTGTACCTGGAAGCATTGGGAAAGATAAGGAGCTCTGATTGGCCATTGGATAGGACTTTAGGAAATGAATTTGTGGAAATTAAGATTAATGAACCCTTATAGAATGAGGGAAATTCGGAGTTAAGAGAAGATACAAATAAATTAATGAGACAGTAGAACATCTAGTCTGGGTTAATAGAATGATTACAGGTAATTGCCTCCTTGGTAACTGTAGTCAGAATGTAGCTGGCCACAACATACAGAAATCTGATGTTGTAATTGCTGAAGTCCTGCATGGTGAGTGAGTGAATTCCTTCAGTCTCTTTAGAACTGTTTCTTGCAAAGTGATCACATGCAGGCACATTTGATATCATAACTGGAATCTTCCTGGTGGACCTCTCTGGATTGTTGTCAGGAATGTGTTGGTGTCGTGGCATGTAAAGCGGACAGAGCTGTGGCATGTGGCAGTATATTTCTGGAAGCAGAAGTGGTTGGTAAGAGGAAGCATTACCTCTAGTATCTATGGGTATGGCTATTTAAAAGGTTTGGAGCTTGTGAACAACTGTGTATCTTCACTGAATAAAGTTGCCTGCAGAACCACATTTACCTTACAGTATACAATCATTTGTTTTACAGTAAACCTCAGAAAGAAACAAAGCAATTTGACTCTGGTCAAAGACTAACATGCAGAACATGGTCATAGTGCCATAATCAATCTCTTATGAGATGAACTGAATGAAGTAGTTATTTTTAGTTATTTCACTACAGGGACAAAATCCAATATACAAGCTTAAGTAAAATAAGTAAGTATACTTCCATACTGCTACAACACAAGGAAGTCAAATTAGTTACAGAAATTAAAAATATTTCCCTATTTTTGAAATAAACCTTAGTTTGGGGCTACTTTCCTCAAAAACAAACACACAGTGAAACAGTTTGAGTCCAGAGGATAGCAACGTCAAAGATCAATAGCACAAACTCTATCCAGAAGAGTTATAGGAACTGGGTTTTCTTTGTTTGTTTGGAAAGGACGGACAGCACTTGTGAAAGAAGTATTAAAATTTCAAAAGTACTGCAAAGGGGGATGGAAGAAGTTGTTCTTCATATTCACTGTGTATAGGAAAGGGGTAGCAGGTTTAACCTTTATCAAGGGCAATTCAGGTTAGACATCAGAAAAGCTTCCTAACACTTCAGACAGTCTGAAAGTCTCCATATTTGTTTTTGGAAAGTACCAATGGAGTGACAGAACTCAAACATCTGTCAAGAATGCCAGATGGAATAGCTAATCTGATCTGGAGGAAGGAGGACGGATGGGATGATCTTCTGAGGTCTCTTCTGCTCCTCATTTTTTTGAATTGTAAGGGATATGATGAACCGTAACTGTAGAACAGAGAAATAAATAAAATTTTGAAATTCAGTATTAATAGGCAGAAGCTGAACAACAGGTTTTTATTCTTATAATTTCCTGCATAATCTAGATATTTCACAAATTGGTTGGAACAGAATGCAAGTATTTATAAAATACATTTTTAAGTAGTATCATAGAAGGGAATAGATCAATATGAATACTTTTGATTTCTGTATGGGACAGAATATTAATACTTTTGTATATTTAATATGTAATTACTTGAGTTCGTAAACTCCTTCCCCTCCTCCTCAGAAGTTCAGCTGCCTGTGATCCAAGGCACAGCTGTGTAACCCTGTCTCAGACTTGTGAGGAAATTGCTAAATTCTGAGCAAGAACTCCAAAAAAGTTGATAGAAGGGAATTCTGCAAGTTAAGAGAGGTAAAACTGCAGACAGAGGTAAGACTCTTGAGATGGAGCTAGGCAGCAGTTCAAGGATTCAAGAGGAGAAACATCATCATGAAAAGGAATAAAATCCTAAGGGAAAAGCAGGGATTTGGAAGACAGCAGTTCAGTCACACTGAGGATCCGTTCCAGGGGCAGTAGAAACCAGCCCTACCCTACCTTACTGAGAGCTTCCCGGCCAGCAAAGACTTTTTCTGTTTCTTATTTAGTGCAGTGAGCACACTAACTCTCAGTTTAGTATTTCATTAATTCAGGTTATCTTTTCTGTGTAGTAACTAATCAGTAACTGCTGAATACTTTTAAGTTGTGTGTATTCAATTTACAAAGGCCCTTTGTGCATGGCAAAAGGTGTCCAATCGAAGTGATTCAGTGAGGGAAGGATCAAAGTTCATTCAAGTTCCTTGATTACTTATACTGTTGCAATGTTACCAGGCGTATTATTGGCTAGAAAAATTATCAGGGAAAAAAAATTGGATGTGTCTGTAATAATATATGCTTTATTCAACTTCAGCAGGGAAAAAGTGTTTTCCACCTGCACAAAAAGTCACTTGAATGTTTTTCCATCATTTTTCATATAGCATATTAAATACAGTAAACTGTGAAGTAGTCCTGACCACTTTGAATCCCTAATGTTCTATACTATATTTCTTTGAATGAATATATTTTGTTTTTCCAGATTCAGAAGGCATCTGTTTTTCTAGATATGCTGAGGGGGGAAATATCTGCTCATGCTCTAGCAAGATGGCACTTTTTAATCCTGCTTTAAATAGTTAAGAAATCTTACTAAATCTAAAACAAATGTAAATACCACTCCAATAAAATACATTTTTCTGTCATAAATGTAGTAAGAATCCCATTTTAAATTCAACTATACTGCAAGCAGTGATTATGAAAAATATTATCTCCTCACACATTAATCATAGAATCATAGAATGGTTTAGGTTGGAAGGGACCTTAAAGATCATCTAGTTCCAACCCCCCTGCTACGGGCAAGGACACCTTCCACTAGACCAAATTGCTCAAAGCCCTGTCCAACCTGGCCTTGAACACTTCTGGGCATGGGGCATCCACGACTTCTCTGGGCAGCCTGTTCCAGTGTCTCACCACCTTCAGAGTAAAGAATTTTTTCCTGATATCTGACTTAAATCTCCCCTCTTCCAGTTTGAAGCCATTACCCCTCATCCTATCACTACACGCCCTGGAAAAAAATTCCGTCTCCACATTTCTTGTAGGCGCCCTTCAGATACTCAAAAGCTGCTATAAGGTCTCCCTGGAGCCTTCTCCAAGCTGAACAACCCCAAGTCTCTCAGCCTGTCTTCGTAGGAGAGGTGCTCTAACCCTCTGATCATCTTTGTGGCCCTCCTCTGGACCCACTGTATCATCGAGTCATATTTAATAACTTCAGTAATAAATAAACGCCAAGAAAGTTATCTTCCATATAGAAGAAATATCTCCCAAAGTGAGCTGTAGGTTTGAGTTTTCTGTTGTTGGTTAAGTGTAAGCCAAAAAACCCTGAAGCTTTCAGAAATAAGACTAAGTTTGCACATCTGAAAACTGACACATTACTAATAGGAAGCTAGTGACGTTACTTTAGTTTGTAGCAGTCCCCCTTACTAGAATAAATAATTAACTCCAAATCAAATCATCAGACAATAAAAGTGGAGCTTTGTAATATCATTAAAACACTCTTTTCAGTGTAGACTTTCTTTTTAAATTGGCCTCGTGCTTTGTCAGGACAAGTAAGATGTCTAGCAATTCCTATAGATGGTATCTTGAGGCTGAGCATACAGCACAGTTCAAGGAACACCAAATTGTCATTTTCTGACTGTATGATAATTATCTTCATATAGGACAATTCTTGTTGATAGAATGGTGGCCAAGTTGGCAAATTTCCTGTGCAAAGTAGTATTCTTTTCCAGCAGTGATTAATAGGAAAGAGTCAGCTACAATGGAACAGGAATTCCCAGAGTACCATAAATCAGAGCTTGTTCACAGTTGTTCTAACTTATGCTAGGGCTGAATTTAATTGAGGAATCATTGCAAGATTCCTGGGACCCTCTCCACCATTTTGCCTACCTGGAGCTTATTGGAAGATCCAACTCTTCATCTTCAAAGTAAATAAAAGAAAAAAAATGGTTTGTGTCCTTTTCTCTGGTTATAATATATAAAAGCTCTGAAGTATTTGCCTCAGTTTCTTGTCCTGCTTGCTATTTTTATTGATAAGCTTAAAAAAATTCTTAGGTTTTATTGATATTGTTAAAAAAAAATGGAAGGTATTATGCCATCATTTCACAATGTCAGATTAAAGTTTCTGTGTTAGTTGTTTATTCTGATATCATGTGTCAATTGGTCATTCCCTTTGCTGGCCTGTATCAGTAAGAAAAATAATACATGGAACCAATGTGTGATTCGTGGGCTGAGATTCTCTCAACATGAGTTGGTTAAATCAGTATCTTACCCCCAGCTTTAACCAATCTTTGATGTCATCAAGGGAGATTTCTCTTTAATTCTGTAGGCTGAAGCATGAAATCTCATATAGACATTGTCTGTATCAAATGGACATTGACTTAATGCAAAGTAAAGATGTTTTGAACATCTTGAAAGTGGACTGTACACTCAAAAGTCTAAGAAGAAAGAAAACCTTTCTTTTTTTCTCCTTCTACTTACTAGTCACAAAATTTCCTACAGAAGATGGATTTAAACAGAGATGACGAATCTATGACCTTTGAGTTATTTAAGGCTCATAAACTATTCAAAATTCACTCCCAAACCAGTTTGTTATCCTATGATCAGAAGAAGTGGGGATCTGCTGATATGGAAACAGTTGGACAATTCAAATCCCTTGTTGTACAAGCAAGTAAAAAATGGCTGATAAGGTTCATGCACCTGGATTGTCCAAAACCCTGCTACATATCCATCTCAGCCCTATCCCACAGTGGATCTGTGGGACTCTATGAAGATAACGACAAATGCAGCTCGAAGAGCTACCTCTATTGAGTTATGTGTCATAACCCTATTGAGTTATATGTTTTGAAGAGATTTTAGAAAGTTGAAAATTCTGGAAAGTGACTCAGGACCAGGAGAGTTGACCTTGTCTAAATTAAAGTGAGGAAAACACCAAGTTTCACTTAAAAAAAAAGTAGTTGCTCACAAGTTCATTGCAGCTATTGGCTTTCTGCTTCTATGCTCCATTTGCCTTCATGGAAACTGTTTAATTCAAGACAGGAAATACCTCTTGGATATTGTTACTTCTATGAGGACCTTCATTGTCAGATATCTTTTCTATGTGAAAATACTTACAAATCTTCATAAGGTTTACTCAACTCTCTCTTTATTAAGGTAGAAGCCAATTTCCTTTTACCTGATATCCTGATATTGTTTTATGGCTCCTGGATTATATTCACACATCTTTTTTAGAATTTTGAGCATAAGAACTTGTGTTTCTGAAAGATGACCATTAGGTCCCTTGAAATATTCTGGAGAGATTGTAATGCTGTACACTAAGGCACAATTAATTCCCTTCTCCTACTTGATATAAACAAATGGTCTGAATCCTCTCTATCGGGCACTCACTGCAATGAGAGATTGTACTGTAACAGTAAACTATGAGAAACCTTAAATCCTTCTCTAAGTCATTGCTCTTACAGACCATTCACTCATCTTGTCAACATAGCTCTGTTCTTTGCAAAAGTGTTTAAGTTGTATTTTGCATGATTATAACATAATTTTTGGACTGCAGTTAAATTAGGTAACACAGATCATCCTGTATTGTAACTCACTATTAATTATTCCAGACTGTTTTAGTGCATATATTTATCTAAATGTACTTATCCAACCCTCTCCTATATGTGAAAATGTCTTAATATTTTATGAAAAAAATGATAAGTCAGCTTCTGGAATGTCAGAAAAAGGCATTTGAAAAATAGGGTAATCATGTTTTGTGGTGAAGTTTCAACTAGTTATGCTTTTAAAGCTGGGAAAAAGCTCTTGATTTAACCAAATAACTGATCTGACGGAAGACAGAAAGTATTTTTCAAACCCTGGGTTTTTGAATCATGTTATATATTTAAGGCAAAACTGGTTGCCAGACTTTGGATGAGGAAGTATTTCTGCTCAGATTAGATTGACTGGTATTTACATTGTTTCTGGGTCTTTTTGTACATCTTGGATTGTGAATCAGCTACTATGTTCGCCTGCGTGTTTTTTATATAGTTAAGTGCAGGTAATGTGCAGTAGTAGTACCTCAGATTCTTCTGTTGTTAGTTTATGACACAAATTTAATATCTTTGAGTGAAATTATATAGTCTAGCTCCAATTATCAGTTTTAACATGGAAATATCTGAAAGATTTATAGCAAACGATCAGATACAAGAGATTAGAAGAAAGGTTTAGTGACCATTTTCTGGCGTCAAATTCTGTGCAACTGTGAAGCTATGTCACTGAAAAGTCAAAGTACAGAAGCTATAGAGAAATAACAGAGTTTTTTGTGGCTTACTAAGTAGATGTAAAATACTGTACTGTCCCAATTTTCCCACTTTTTAAATATCATTTTAGTTGGTTCAGCTGTAGTATGGTAAGACAGGCTGTAAAACAGTCTCATTTTCTTTGCAGTACTGTATGCAGGCAATACAAACTGCTATTCTGACTTATTTCTGTTTTACTTTGTTATCATGATTGTACTGCAACAGCATTAAGACATTGCAATGAGATAACAGAACATTGTGACAGATCTTGTAGTTTTGTCCATTTTCCCTTTAGGGTGAAACAGTTGTGAAAGACCTGCATATACTGTTTCTTTTGTTTAAATTAATTGTCTTTTCTCTAGAATATCTCATTCAACTTTATTCAGATCCCACTGAAATAAATTGACAAACAGACTTTACCTGAAATTGGACCAGTCCCTTAAGATCTAGTCCAGCAAAGCGCTTAGGCACACAAGTTAAAACCCAGAAGTATTCCCATAAACTGCTGTGGATAGAAGTCTATGCAAATATCTCAGGATGAATTTTCATAAACAGATAGTACTTATATTTACTAATTGTTTATATTTTGCTTGACTGACAATTGTAAACTACCCTTTCTAAAGTAATCCTCTGATTATTCAAAAACATTGTAAAAGTATTCAGTTTTATTAAAATTTTGAGAATACAGGTAAGCATGACTAAAAGGAACAAAAATTATCTCTTCTGGTTAATTATCAGATTAAGTTTTGTTTGAGTAAAGTGATAGGAGACCTATAGAGGAATTCATATAAATCTACTTGTATTCTGGGACAAGGTTTTTTATTTAACTTTTCATAAATTTTAATTCTGTAAAGGTGTTGAACACATCTAGTTTACTAATTAATTTACTTTAAATATGTACTATTTTAATTGAAGTAATGCCTACAGATAATGATTAATGTAACCAATACATTTCACAATAAAGTAAATGGTCAATTTCAAACAGTGTAGAATCTGAACGTAGATTCAAAAATGAGAAGGATACTAATCGAGCAGATTTCTGCTGACCATAGCTACTTCCAAGCCATTTCTAAACTGAGTCTGGAACTCCTCTTGCTGTTTTGCAGTTACTCACATGAGAAATGATATGCACTGTAGTAAAATCCTGTTTTCTTTCAGGCTACATGGGTCATGTTTTTCTGGATTAGACTTAGAAGAAGGCAAAAGAGTAAAACACTCCTTTTGTGTTATTTGGTTTCATTCTCACTGTGTGTTCAAGAATGGATTCATCCTTAAGTGTAACAGTTACTTGGAGCGTTCAGCACCATCTCTAATAAGGTAAAGAGTTATTCCTGGGAGTTTTAAGGGACATAATTAAGGCAGTAGTAGATAAGGGGAATTTCTCCTGGTGGAAAAACAGTCTATTCAGGCTTGTTTTCCTGGGTGACAATGAAATAAAAATTTATTTAAGGACTTTGTTTGCTATATATTCCCTTTAGGAAAAGGGAGGCAGAGTCCAAAGTGCATACACTTTACTCTCCAAAGTAGGTGAGGCAACAGGAGTGGGGAAAAAAAAAAAGAGAAAGCAGTTCATCATCTCTGTTTTACATAAGAAGAGCAAAGTCCAATCATGCTGCATGTCCTTAACCATATTAAGTCTGCTGATTTTTGAATAATCTTTCAGAGAACAAGACGCAAACCAAGAACAACCTTTACGGTAAGTCAATATTTTTTTTTTTTAAAATCAGAGATATTTTATAAAATTGAATGATAACTAAAATTGGGAAAAATCCAAATAACTGCATAGTCTTTTAAATAAACATCTACTTTCTCATTTATTTTGTATATCTGTGCTAAACTGGAGAAAATATAATGCTTATATCATTCAAATGAAATTAAATGAAGGACCCACTGTTATCAAACGGGTACAAATACAAAATGTAGATGTTTGTAAGCAAACTCCAAACATCTGGACTCGTTTTAACATGTTTATACTTGCCCATTACTAGGATTCGCTTGCAGTATATGACATTAATAACTTTATTGATTTTAATAAGTATCTATATTTTTCTTTCAAACAAATGCTCATTGAGAGTACTGTCCTTGACTTAATGGTTGTATGTTTCTCAGTCAAATATTATTTTATAGGGAGCTATCTTAAACAGATTAAAAATGCGTTGTGAAGATGAAAACAAGCAGAAGCATATTGCAGATGGAAATAGTCATGAGATCACTGCATTCAGCCAGGATCATGAATCTGAAGGCAAACAGTAAGTATTCTATTCTTAAACATTGACAACATTTTCTGTATTGAAGCTTAGAAGATTACATTATCTCATTTTAGATTTAATTTTGTATTTTATTTAATTTCGTTTTTTATTTTATTTATTTTATCAGGAAAGCCTAATAACAGAAAGCATTGTATCAACTTGAAAGTAGCATTGATCGACACATTCATTTGGTGCAGAAGGACCTTTTATCTTTTTCTTTTAAGGACTAAGTGTCCACAGTATTGACTACAGTTTATTGAAAAACAGTTCTAAAATATGATAGACATGATGTCAGAATGGGCATTTTGGATACAATTATGTCATCAGCTAAAAATTATGTTAAATATTTAGTGTGGCAGAAAATCAATATTTTACATACTTTGAAAATTTTATTTATTCCCCATCCCCCATGTGCAAAAATTTGATTTTATAAGTTATCTTCCTCTTTCCCATTTTGAAAGCTATATACTGCTTCAGTTCACAACTTCCCTAATTAGTGGAACCACCAGCCATTGTTGGTGTTGTTGCACCCTTGAGAGGGATGAACTGGGAAGAGCTTGACTTAAATTTATAGCAGTCAGGAGCTGATGGTGTTTATATACTTGGCGTTTTAAAGAAAAACATCCTAAGAATGCTCAATAAATCATATTAATTTTACACAATTTTTTCCTGTAATATTATTTCATAATTATATTTTTATTGAACTTCATGAATACATTGCATTAGTATTTCTGTGAAAAGTCGCTTTTTAAATGTACTAAAATTGTCATACCTTTTAAGCAAGGAAAAGAAGAAGAAGAAACCAGAAAAGGCTAAGATGGTCAGCCCATTTACACTGGTAAGATTTATTCACTCTATATATGTGTACATATATATCCACACATGCACATTTCAAAGTGTACACAAAAAATGGTTAAAGTTATGTTAGAGTACTGCATATATGGTCTTGTCTCTACCAAATAGTTTGATACTACAAAATATTGGATATAGTATAGCAATCAAGCAGTTCTTTTTGTGGATGTAGTTTCATTTAAGAAGCTGTCTTATTACTGATATGGATTCTTAGGAGTATTCCCTTAGTAAGTTACCATGCTAAAAACACCAGTACTAGATATTTGTTTGCGAAAGGTAGGGATTTCCATGTTCCATCATTTCTTCCGACACAATGAAAAGGGCGTCCGTATAACTAAGATTATGTGTGGTCCTGTCCTCTAAATTACCTGTGTCAGGTACTAATCACACTAATTAGCCCCATTAATCATTATTCAGTCACCTGAGTCAGCAGTAAAGGGCAACTCCATGACACTGATGAAACTGACAATTAAAAATTGTCTACTAAAAAGTACTTTAAATTCCAGAAATTTTTAATTTACCGTGTATTTTAAAACAATGCAATCTGCTAATATTTAATCACAGTGAATCCTAGGTCCCGTTTTAGTAATACTGAAATGTTTTATATTTTGTAGGTTTAGCATGCACAATGCACAGCAATGATATGGCAAGTAACAGAAATAAAACTATAGCTTTTCTATACCAGCTTGCACTTGTACAACTACATCATGCCACTATAATTTACAACAGTAAACTTAGTATTTTACAGTACAGAATAAAGCCAATGATTTTGTAACAGATGAGCTCAAACTTTACTAAGTTCGATGGCAAGAGGTATTTAGAATTTCAGTAAGTTTTGATAATCTCTATGGTACATTAGGAACAGTTTTTCTGACTGCATAATAGTGAATTTACAGTAAAAGGATTTATTGCCCTATTTATCGCAATGCCATTAAAATTTCTTATAATTTGAACTTTAGCAAACTTTTAAAGGGCAAATTTCTTATGCCTTGTTTTCATATGGCTTTTCTTACACAGGTGTAGATATTGATACATTAAAATAGTAAACTTCTCTGGTTTTGAGAGTTTATAGTATGGAAGTGCTTATATTAGAATGATTTATTCCTGTACATTTAAATTGTTTCATAAACTGAATTTCTAATCAGATAAAGTTATAGTTGTGTGACACTAAGTGTACAATTGATAGCTTTTTCTTGAATTTCTTGCCTTTGTAGACATAACATGTTAGCATTCTAATACCACAGTTAGAATGAATTTCTCTTCTCACTCACAGTTTCGCTACTCCAGTTGGTCGGATAAATTACTAATGATACTAGGCACTCTCCTGGCAATAGCCCATGGAAGCAGTCTACCTATTGCGATGATAATTTTTGGTGATATGACTGATAGCTTTGTTAATTTTGGAGACACAAATTTTACAGGTAAGAATATATCTGCTATGAAGAGAACAATGGCTTATATTTGGAAAACAGCCAGGGAGATTCAAGCATCTTGATATAAGATACTGATGTCAGAAACCCCAACTTGCTACTATAATATGATGCAAATTAGTAGCTCTTGTGTTTGCTGTAATGGAGATACGCTATGGATTTATTTTTTTTTTTTGCTCCTAATTCTTAGTTTCTGCATTAGTAGACTTTATTTTTAATTTTTTTAAATTATCTACTACAATGCACATTCAACAAATCACCTTTAACTGTGGCTATGATAAATAGAAAGAGGCTGGTTTTCCATCTCCTCAGCATGGGTTCCTGTTGATCCCCTTGCATCAAGTCTGGCAATTATAGTCCGCAAGGTGACTCAGATCAGTAAGCAGATCAAACAGAAAATTTGCTAATGAAAATAAAAGTACTTATTTTCTCTTGGATCAATTTGTTGAATACCATCATTTGCTAATCAGAAGTATGAAATCAAACACAAAGGAGGGCAGGCATGCACTGCTGGATAAAAAAGAGAGGAGTAAAACTGTCACTTTGGTATAAGCTCACAGTTAGACCATACTACATTGTCCTCTGAATTCACACATTAAATGTTAAATGTGTGAACAGTTTTTTTCCTGAAATATTATCTAACAAAATTTTATTAAACATTTTAATAAGTGTCTATGGTGATACAGAAAAAATAAACAAATGTGACTATCTTCTGTCCTGCATCCATTTTTTCTGTTGTTATGCTGCTATAAGACAGAAACACGGACATGCTGTCTTTATCAGAACAAGTAATTTATTATTTACTCCTTCCCAAGTACAATAAATTGATCTTATGGTGCAAATGCAAAATGCTGTAGCTGTAGTCTTCTCAAAACATTTATCACTAAGTTCTCATGTGGGGGTGTAAAATTTTAGGGCCAACAGCAACATTATAGCCAATGTTTTCATAATGTGTTAAGCTATCTACAGTTACTGATTTGATGTCAGTGTCTAGGCCTGTACTATTAATAGGTTTTGACATTACACAAATGCCCTATGTTTTCAGAAAGAAAAAAACAAACTGAGCATTCAGTGAATGCTCAGGAATCTCAGATTACACTGATGTAGTTTTGTACTCAGTGGAGTTATGACTATCCTTATATTGTATAATCATTGTTTTTGAATAGGTAGAAGCCTGAAATCATCACACTTCTCCTTTCATTAAAATCAACTTGATTCAAAAGGAGGTGTGGCAACTCAAAATTTGCTTAACAGCATGCAAGAAAACAAATTTCTTAAAACGTGCTCTGTTAAAGGTACTTACTCTTTTCTTCCTTTCCAAGAAAACATTACAGCAATGAATTCCTCCTTAGTTCTTGGAAAGCTGGAAGAAGATATGACAAGGTAATGTAGAAATTGATATTTCCTCTTCTTTTGTAATGTAGACACATATTTCTGGTCAAACCATTCTTCTCCCACAGATGTTTTGCATACTTTAAAAAACATAAAAGCCATGGTTGACTGAATAATGTATGTAACTAAAACTTTGCACATGAAATTATTGGAGGCACTGGGAGGATTCTTGAACATCCCCAGCCATTCCCAATAATTTCCCTGTTTCTCTTGCTCTCGCACATCCTACCCCCTTTTCAGGAGTGCTCGGTGTCCCAATGCCATGTGCATTTCCTTCCTTCTTCCTTCTTTTCCTCTGAATTTATAAACAGTAGTTGTTATGTAAAAAATTATGTTGATTTTCATCCATCGATTCCTTGAACTATGATGGTTCACTGATAAAAAGCAGAATTAAAATTGCCAGATAGCACCTGCTATGATGCCAAAGCATCAAGTTCAACTGAATTATCTGGACTACAGAAAATACAGTGTTAGATTATATGCAACTTTAAATCTAGCATTCTAGAGCTGGCAATATACTTGCGTACAAGTATCTAAAGGGTGGGTTGAAGGAGGATGGAGCCAGACTCTTTTCAGTGGTTCCCAATGACAGGATGAGGGGCAATGGGCACAAGTTGGAACATAGGAAGTTCTGTTCAAATACACGGAAAAACTTCTTTATGGTGAGGGTGACAGAGCACTGGCACAGGCTGCCCAGGGAGGTTGTGGAGTCCCCTTCTCTGGAGATTTTCAAGACCCGCCTGGATGCAGTCCTGAGTAATGTGCTCTGGGCAATCCTGCTTTGGCAGGGGAGTTGGACTAGATGATCTCTAGAGGTCCCTTCCAACTCTGAAAATTCTGTGATTCCATAAGAGCAGAAGACGATAGTCAGTAAGTGCTTCTGCTACAAAGCTTCATAAAGAAAAGGGCAAATAAGCTGTTAATAGATGTGTTTTGTTAGGGGGCTTTATTAACCACTGTCCACAGACTTGGTTTATGCAGGATGTCTAAAGTTAATGTACATTTTCTTGTACCACTTCACCTTCTTTTCTTCAGGTAGAAGTCTGTTCCTCATTAGGTATTGAAAAATGTCTGACATCTCGGGAATGCTGATGTGGTCTTCAAGGCAATTGTCTTTTCTGAAAAGAAGGAGGAAATCATAGAATCATAGAATGGTTAAAGTTGGAAGGGACCTTAAAGATCATCTCATTCCAACCCCCCTGCCATGGGCAGGGACACCTCCCACTAGAGCAGGTTGCTCAAAGCCCCATCCAACCTGGCCTTGAACATCTCCAGGGACGGGGCATCCACAACTTCTTTGGGCAACCTGTTCCAGTGTCTCACCATTAGAATTTCATTCCTAATACCTAATCTAAATCTACCCTTTTCCAGTTTAAAACCGCTACCCCTCATCCTATCCCTACACTCCTGGTAAAGAGTCCCTCCCCACCTTTCCTTTAGGCCCCCTTTAAGTACTGGAAGTCCACAATAAGGTCTTTTTGGAGCCTTCACTATTCCAGGCTGAACAAGCTCAACTCTCTCAGCCTGTCTTCATAGGAGAGGTTCTCCAGCCCTCTGATCATCTTCGTGGCCCTCCTCTGGGCTTGTTCCAACAGGTCCATGTCCTTCTTATGTTGGGGACCCCAGAGCTGGACACAGTACTCCAGGTGGGGTCTCACGAGAGCAGAGTAGAGGCGCAGAGTCACCTCCCTTGGCCTGCTGGCCACGTTTCTTTAGATGCAGCCTAGGATGCAGTTGGCTTTCTGGACTGCGAGTACACATTGCTGGCTCATGTTGAGCTTCTCATCAACCAACACCCCCAAGTCCTTCTCCCCAGGGCTGCTCTCAATCCGTTCTCCGCCTAGCCTGTATTTATGCTTGAGATTGCCCTGACCCATGTGCAGCACCTTGTACTTGGCCTTGTTGAACTTTGTGACGTTTGCTTGTGCCCACTCCTCAAGCCTGTCAAGGTCCCTCTGGATGCCATCCCTTCCCTCCAGAGATAAGGCACTCAGTCTAGTAACTCTTGCTGTTTTATATTGAAGAGCATTATCATTTCTGGTAACTGGACTTTAAACTTATAGATCATTTAGATTAAGTAGTTAAGTTTCTAATTAAAAAAAAAATCTGTTTACATCAAAAAATTTATTTTCCCTGAAATAATTGAGCAAGAGCTAGTTAGGAGAAGGCTGTTACTTAGAAATGAAGAACTCCTATGTAATGAGGATGAACTGGTAGGGAATTGGCAATTATGTTTTATAAGAGAGTATGGACACACAGAGTTTCTTGTTCCTGCAACATTTCTGTCAGTTAGTCTCTGACATGAATGCAAGTAATGCATACACACCTTCAGCAGAATATACTTGTGCCCAGTGATTTGAAAGCAAAATTGAAGGCAAAATTGCAGAACAAAACAATTTGTGCATGGGTGAAGTTACACAGCTTTAAAATCAACATTTTCTTTTCTTTTTTTTTTCAACTCAAGCATATCTAACTTGTATTTTAAGAGCACTATGTACTAGAATTACACAAGGTATTATTGACCCTTATAGTATAAGAGTAGCACGTAAATCAATGTGTCACTTATAAGTCTTTTAGACCAACAACCAATCAGAACTATTTTTGATTAATGGTTTGGGATTATTTTAATCTCTGAACTCATATCACATCATCTCAACTAAAAACAATAGGAATCCTCCCATTGTCCTCAGTGGGCTATTGTCTAGGAGTCACTACTGCTTAAAGAACAGAGTACTGGAAAACAGACAAGCTGATAAAGGGAAAGTGTGAATGTGAATATAGATCTACAGCAACATCTAAATGTTGAGGACTGCCTGTTCTCAGGACCCGAACAGATGGTCTGTTTGAGGGAGATCTTTTATTAATGTCATGCATGCCACCTTGTCTTTTAGGTATTAACTCTGAAAGTACAAATATGAATAAAAAGGAGCCCAAGTTTCTCCTTGGAAACCAATTGTTGAATGAGGAATGTAGTACTTATTAGCAACACAGGAATAGATTCTCTTTTCTAAAGTTTCTACGTAGAGCCTTGAGTTAGTGTGTTCATTGGTTTGAAGAAGAAGCTGTTGGTACCCACCCCCTGTTTCTCTAAGAACACCTGCCAGCAGGTCAAATAATAATAAAAACTCTTTACAAGGACAAAGCTCTCACACAGGTGTGTTCAAGTGCTGAACTATACACATGGACTTGGTTGTGTTTGATACTCAAATAACAGTTTGCCTAAAACTCAACTATTATTTTACAATGCAGTGAGCATTTGCTCTGTCAAGTTTCAGCAGTGAATTTACAGAATATATTTCATCAGCGTGGAATCTGGCAAAGAGATCAATCCCTTTTGATACAATTTGTCATGAAACAAAGTCCAAAAATATTCTTTGGAGTGATGTAACATCATAAAGTAATTGTCTAAAGTAATTATTGCTGAGTTCTGAAGCAGTGGCCTTGGTTTTAGTTTGGCAGTTTCAGTGTAGAGTTTTAATGGAGCTGAAGATGATCGAGGTCAATATTCAACTAACCAGCGTTCAGTTAGGCATTAACCTATTTTTATTAAACAGTTTAGATACAGTTCATTTCATAATGACTATAGTTCCAAAGTCCCTGACTAAACTGTACAGTATCTTAGCTACAAAAAAGACTGGATTAAAATTTGAAAATTTTCATCCATATGAATTTGAAAAGTTTCATTCTCTCCTTTTTTTGAGCAGAGCATTTGCACACAGATTTCTGCAATTTGCTTCTGCCAAGTTTCATGCTACAGTTCTAAAGAATCAGTATGCATAACTTGCTGCATGTGAGTGAAAGTCCTAAGAGGTTTAAAGCTTTTTTCTAATTATTTGCTTTTATATAGATGCAGTAGTCTTACAATAACATGAAATATACACCACAAATATTTAGCCATTAGTTTTGGTCATGTTCATGTTCATGAACAGAATCAGTTCAGTTACATTTTTTTTGTTTAGTTCTGGTTTAGGTTCACCTGTAACTGATTCTGATGTCAATTCTGAATGAAAACAAATCTGATTTGATTCTGTTTGAATAATTTAAAACTGGCTTAAATTCAGTTCCAGTTTGAGAAATATAGTGGTTCACACACTCCTTGGTTTTGATTTGACACCCTGCTCATGGCACAAAGCTGAATTAACTTAAAAGTAAAATATCGGTTATGAATAAAAAAGAGAGCAAAAGAATTTTTGATCTAATGACATTTGCTTGCAATAGATGTGTATATAGTAATGCTTTATTCTCAAATTGGTAAATATTTATAGCATGCATGCATATATACTTATATAGACAGGCATGTTGTATGATGTAAGTGTGTGTGTGAATATAGGTATAGATGATTAGGTCTGTTTATATGTGTTAAAACAAAAATGTTGTGAAGTTTTTGGAAATCACATATTTAAGTGAAAAGGATATTGTATCTGAAATATAGTTCTAAAATAATCTTATGAGAAAATATATACTATATTGACAAAAAGAAAAAGAAATTCCTGTCTAACAATAGCTTCGGTTAGTTTATTGAATATCTGAAAACTGATATTAAATACTACTCATAGGAAACTTGGCAAGCTTTACAGAGAAATATAAACTCTAGTATAAACATATACACTCTATTTCAGGTCTGAAACTGAAGAAGTAAGCATCAAGCTAAATACAGACTAGTGAGGCAATTAAAACTAATGTCAGAGATTCCTGCCATTTTTTTTTATTTCTTTCAGATATGCATACTACTATTCTGCAATAGCAGCTGGTGTTCTTCTTGCTGCTTATGTGCAAACTTCATTTTGGACCCTAGCAGCAGGCCGGCAAATAAAAAAAATTAGAGAAAATTTCTTTCATGCGATTATGAGACAGGAAATTGGATGGTTTGATGTAAATGATGTTGGAGAACTTAACACTCGTCTTCTAGAGTAAGTACACTATACCTTTCCCAGTGTTATTTTATCATATTAAGAATATATAAGTTACAATTTTTTTTTTAATTTTTATTTTTAAATTGAATTATTTCATTGTGAAATGAAGTTTTCAGGTTTTCCCGTGGTGAGTCTCAGAGACTGAACTTCTGATATTGGACTTTCCCAAGGATACCAGAAAAGCATTTTTATAAGTTCCCTTGAACACTGAGGATGACTAAAGCCCAGCCTATGATATTACACCCATAAAAGAAAACACAGATCATTTCTGTGAGGGTAACTTTGCACTGTAGGCAGAATTTCAAACTTTTCAGACAAAAATGGGCTTATAGCATCACATTTTCACAAGAAATACGAAATTTTCCTTGACCACACTATATAGTGCTCTATCTTGAAGCAAACTGTTGTTTGGAAGTAATTGAACAATAAAGATTGTCCTCTACACAGATGCCCATGTAACAAACCTGAGAAGTTTTCTTGTGCTTTTTACATTTTCCTTCCTGTCTGGATGTAATTTGTTTTTCAGTGATGTCTCCAAGATTAATGAAGGAATAGGTGACAAAATTGGATTGCTTGTTCAAGCAGTAACAACATTTGTAACAGGATTTATTGTTGGTCTCATAAGAGGATGGAAATTAACCCTTGTAATACTAGCAGTCAGTCCTGTACTGGGACTTTCAGCAGCCATCTGGGCAAAGGTAGGTTAACATAAATTCAGTGCCAGCTTTTATATTAATGAATATACAAATAGAATCCACATCTGTAACTGTTAAACTTCATCCACATGAGGACTTGTTCTGTTGAAAGGAATAATTGCACCTCCTGAAAAATAAGTGAAAAAAATTAGACCAAGCCTTGGTGTCAGACACAGAGTTTCTTTTCAGAGTTGTTAACAGCTTTGGTAAGAAATTGTAGGGAGACATAGGTGAGAGAAGTACTCAATTACCATGGGATTGGAGTGGCTTACATTTGTAGTTTGGAAACCTTCAAATTTTTATAGTATTTTATCTCCCTTACATTCCAAAGATTATATAAGCCTTCTCTTTCTTGAGTGAGTATATTGCAAAAAGGTAGGAGTAGAAAAATATGTGCTACATATGTCCACTGGCTAAGAGTCTTTATGGACTATGGCCAATTAATGTAAGCTATAGAGCCCTCTGGCTAAGGTAGCCAGAGATGAGAACGAGCTGAAGAGGTCTGCCTGTGGAGAACCACACCAGCCCAGTATGAGTAGTCATCTAATCTGTACTAGGTGAAAGCAGAGTGGAAAATCCAGCCCTTAGTTGTTGAGAATGGGTAATGTTGAATTATTTGATTGAATTCATAATGTACTTAAGGATTTTGATATTGAACATTCTGCACTCATACATAATGTAATCAAAAGGCTTCGTATTGGAAAAAGCTAACTGTGATAAAAGCCATTATGAAGTGCTTGAGCTCGTTCTGTTTTTTTTTTAAGTCAAAATATTTGATCCTGTATTAGGTTCTCTCTGCTTTCACTGACAAAGAGCAAGCTGCATATGCAAAAGCAGGTGCTGTTGCAGAGGAAGTTCTGGCAGCAGTCCGTACTGTAATAGCTTTTGGAGGACAGGAAAAAGAAATTAAAAGGTAAGAACAATGTTTGCTTTCATCAGATGATTTTAAAGTACTTGCTTCAGATGGTTTGAAATTTTCTTGTATCTTTGCTGCTGAAAGTCTGTCAAAACAAGTAAGTCTTGTGCTTCCTGTATTTTTAGGTAATGGGAAATTGTCTGTTACAGGGTATAATTTTCACTACACGTTGAAAGACAGTTAGTTATTTTTCTAGATGTATTGTCTCTACTCTAGAAAGTGTACAAACTACTTTAAACATCACACAGTGAGAGCTTTAGAGAAAAAAAAGGCCCTGCCAGGAGAAGAGATGATGGTATCCTTGGTAATTTGATTACTCAGTAGTTGTTCTGAAGGTACTAATAAACAATATCTCTATTTCCACTATACTGTAACACATCATTCTTATGATATATTTTAACCTTTTATCTTAAGCTAACAATTATAATCTCAAAACCTGTCATGAATGGTTCACGATCAAAGTTCACTGACCCGCAGGTTATTTAAGGAACTTGAATGCCAGTCCCTGAACTACAATGACCTTTTTTTTCTATATACCAGGTTGACTGATGTTGACCTTTTTAGAATTACCTAAAGTGTCTGTGCCTGACTACCAGGCTTACCTTTGTACAGTCTTAGCGTTCTATATTTTATATATCTTGTACTTTGTGAGTGTTCTTTTTCTAATTAATCCACAGAGTTTTTGGTGCTGTGTGCCATGGTACAAGTCTGAATCTATTTTAAAGTTCTATCTTTCTTCCAGATACTATAAAAATTTAGAAGATGCTAAACGGATTGGAATAAAAAAGGCTATCACATCTAATATTTCTATGGGTGCTGCTTTCTTACTGATATATGCATCATATGCACTGGCCTTCTGGTATGGAACTACCTTGGTTATAGCTGATGATTACACTATTGGCAATGTTCTTACAGTAAGTATTAACGAGTAAATTCCCAATAATAGTGAGAAATACTAAAAATATATTAAAGTGTGTTTTGGGAAGTTATTTGAGTTTAATAAGAATTATGTGCCAAAATTGGCAAAATAGCACCCCTTCTTCTTAACAAAAAGTTAGTCACCACAAAAGTCTACATGTTGTTTCTATCATATCTCAAAATCTACATCAAGCCAAATAAAACACATATTATTTTCAACTGTTTCTACGTCTTTTCTGACTTCCATAAGATCAGACTGATATAAAAACAGTTCAGTCAAAAACTGAAGTACATTATCCTTTCTAGTTGCTATTTCTTTTCAGATTTGTGGGTCTGGATATATTTTCAGGATGCAGAAACAAATGCTTTTTTTTAGCGGTTGTGTGGTCTAAGCAGATCATGTTTTGATACCTTTTTTATATTTTGCTCTGTAAGAGCTTGGAATCACTTCTCAGTATTTTTAGAACTCAAGGGGGAGATAATATACTTGGGACTAGGAAATATGTCACAAACTAACCAAGGAAAACCATAACTTTTAAGTCATAACTTAAATTCTTCTCTTGATGTGGCAACCATTCTAATTTCATATGAGATATCAAACAAATATGGTAAGAAGAATAACTTTGTTAACCATGATGAAACCCAGCCAGAAGACACTATATATATATTTATATCTTTTTTAGACTACCTGTTTTATTTATTAATTGCTCAAGTTTGTGAAAAATGGCTCTGATACATGTTACTGGCTCTTTTGAACCCGCCTTTTTTTTTTTTCAAGGCAGGCTGGCATACAGAACATCTCAGTGAAGTTTATGCCCTTGTGTGTAATTTTTTCAGTTCAAAGTATTTGCAATTTCTGCTGTCTATGTTGCAGTACATTGGAATGGTGTTTTTATAATGTCAACAAGAGGGTATTGCCTTATTTGGTATCATGTCTGTGAACGGCCACTGTTGGAGAAAAGATGATGGGTGTGATGGACCTTTGCTCTGATGTACTATGCCTCTTATTATGATCTCTGTTTGAGCAGTGTGTTTTTATTACTTTTGTTTTGATATTAGCTGAACGCAATAAACCATGCTTCTCTGAGAAAATAATATATTTTCTCTTTTTCTGTTTTTTTCTTGCTTGCTTGCACTCACTGTCTTTCATTCCAGCAGAGGGACCCTTTATTACTTTGTGACAGAGAAGTTGTATTTGTATACTTCTATTTCACTGTCACTTTGAAAGCAGAATGATAATGCTTTGCATATCTGTCTTTGTTCTGTTGGAAGAGATGCAATATACTTTCTGGTCTTTGGAAAATCTTTTGCCAAAGAATGAATTAGTACAATAAATCCCAAGACATCAAGTGTAATTATACATTTTTTTGGCATAGATTTTGCAGGTCCTGGTCACTTTTTCACTTCTTATCAATATGTTGCCAACATTCACATTGTGCAGGAACGTGGTTCTCAGCTGAATCTTAAAAAGCCATTTTCTTAACGTTATTCTCTATTTAAGAGAAACCCTTTCATTTTTTCTTTAATTTTTGGTTCCTTGAACGACAGGCATGTTAACAGGCATGGAGACTCCTGACCCAAAGATATCTAATGTAAACAAATAAATGTAATTCTGTGCTTATATAAGAATTGATATAAATCACCACAAACATTTCTTTCAGGTCTTTTTCTCTGTGTTGATTGGAGCTTTCAGTATTGGACAGACTGCTCCAAGCATAGAGGCATTTGCTAGTGCAAGAGGAGCTGCCTATGCAATCTTTAATATCATAGACAATGTGAGTATCTTTACCCTCAGTCTCATTTCAAAACTGAGAGACCCTTATTTTTAAAGTACAAGCACTATATATGGATATGAAATTAGTAAGAGTAAATAACAGTGTGTAAAATAAGCAGAAATATAAACACAAAAGCAAATGGAATGTGTAATTATTAGTCAGCTTCTCTTTGTCTTCTAGAGTTATCAGTTCTTGCTTCAAAGGTAAAAGTACTGGATCTCTGAATCGCTAGGTGTTGGAGGTATCCTCTAATGTTTTTATCATGCAGGGCACATCTATGGTGCTATATAGATATGTGATTACAGCCAATCTAGGTATATAAGCATAGGTTTCAAGGTATCCATGTCACCCCCAGTAGCGTGAGTGTTGGCAAATCGATAAAACACAACCTGGTAATCTGGATATGTACTTCAGTTGCCAAGAGAGCCTATAATCAGGGAAGCTGTGATTTTACTAGCTAGTGAAGCTCTATGAAATGCAATTGCATGTTTTGGATTATTGTTAAGACATGCTTCAAGTTCTAGACCCACCCAGGATAGAAACAAATACAGTGATAATTAAGAACTCTGTTTCTGCTTAATGGTCAGTGGGTTGGTTCTTTCTCACACAAATTGTTTCAGCAGAAAGGGCAAAGCTATAAACGAACAGGTCATGAACAGCTCATTAGAGATGATCTGTTCAGGTTGATCATTAGGCAAAGAAATGAATCTTGAATTATGTCTAGCTGTGGGTACAGTTTTAAAGACAATGTACTAAATTCACACAAAAGCTTAAATGGAAAAATTATTAAAGTATTCTTGCATGAGCAGATCATCAATGTAGTAATGAGGCCACAAAGCATCATGCAATTTATGTGTTTCAGAAATCTCACATAAATTACTTTAAAATTACATTTAATATCTCTGCAGAATAATGGTGTAGGGTTTTTTTTATTTCTTTGTTTTGTTTTGTTTTGTTTTTATTTTACTCACACAGGAACCTCAAATTGACAGTTATTCAGAGACAGGTTACAAACCAGACCACATTAAAGGGAACGTGGAATTCCAAAATGTTTACTTCAATTATCCATCCAGACCAGATGTTGAGGTACTGTAAACAAAACTTTATACATATTACAGTTAAACATGTTGATCATTTGTTAGGAAAAAAAAAGTTGAAAGTTGAAAAGTAAAAATATAACAATTCCAAGTTGATTCTCTAATTTATATAAAACTACCTTCCCATCACAGTGATTTTAGCTAGAATTATTTACACCTTAGCTAAACATGTTAAATTTTCTGAATATTTTTCTGTCTGAAGCTATAGTCAGTGTGGCTATGTAATAAAATGTAAAGATTTATTGCTATCAGAATCTTAATTTATGCATCTAACCCATGGTTTTTTATAGTAATAATAACGAGATAGTGGGTTTCAAAAGTACCTTCAATGAAGCTGTGTTAAGATTATATCTAAATCATTTAAAGACAGCAGATCCAGCAAGGACTTGTTATATATAGAATAGAGATCAGAATCTGTATTTTTCTGTCTAGACAGCAAAAAAGTTTGCTTTTTAAAGCACTGTCATAAATCCAGAATTGTAGTACAGTGGATGTGGAAAACATTTGAGTGATTTCTGAAAATATTTTCATAAAGAGTGTCTTTGCACTATGTAATTATTTCCTTCCCTACCTTGAAGGAAATTGACTGACCTTAATAAAGGGATCTTCCTTACTTTCAATAGGCAGAAAGGAAAGACACAGAGCTTTCTTTTTTAAGACATTTTTACTCATAAATATGTTAAGTATTTTGGCTTTTCCTTCTATTAAGAAAGTGAATGAAGTGGGTGTGCTTGATTTTTCTTCATATAGAAACATAGATGAAAGAAAACTATTGATCTCAGTGGATTATTTTATGAGTTTATACAGGTATGATACCAATAGAGATTTCTCCCCCATGGTTTCAGACATAATAACTATAGGAAGTTAAGGCTACACAAAACATTTACTAAGTATTTAATAAATTATACTAAAGAGGAAAATGAGAAGGTCAAATAACTCAGGGTATTTCATTTCTGCCTAAATTTAACCTACCTGATTTTCAAGTTAACTCTTCTTTTCAACAAGATTAAGCGAAGCAAAGTAACAGACAGGCAGGATGAAGACTGCAAGTTGCTTCCTATCTCACTAGACTAATTTATTTGCTGTCCTTACTCTCTCTTCTCTGTTTGCTTTAAGTTGTTTGAAACAGCCTAAATTGATTTAATAATGGATTTTATTTTGGTATAGGAAAGAGGTTCTGATCAATAGTCCACTGAAATCAGTGGTAATCCACAGGTTTTTGATCAACTTCTATTTTCTACTTTATTTACATTAGATTTGTTTGAGTTATTCTATACAAAGTCTATAGACTAAATGATCTATAGCATTATTACCAGAAGACTAAATAAGGCTGCTTCATAAATCTTCAGTTGTTATTACTTACATTGGTCTTCTTGTTTTGATCTAAAAATATTATTGCCAAATAAGACATACTAAAAGATGTGATTTGTCTATGCCTCTTGTTCAGTGAGATATATTTCACTTGTAAAGCACACAAATACGGGTACTAAGGGTGAAGAGGCAGTGGTGGTGCTGAGGGTAGAAATTTAGGAAGAAAGAGATAGCGACAAGGACACAGGGCTGCAAGGTACATTGCAAGAGTATTAAAACGTATTGGTGCATGGCTGTACATTTAGAATGGAAAAATGGACTAAGCCATGATGCAGATGCTGACATTCAGGTATGCATAGTTCATTGTAGCCTTGTCCTTCTAGGAGGACTAGCAAAAAATACACTGTTCTTATTTCAATCTACATTTCCAACCACAGAAGTTTTACGAAGTAGTGAAAGCAGTACAGACTCCTGTACACCTTTTGCCTGTATAAAGTAGAAACAAAAACACTTTATTCCTTTTTTCCTATTGTATCTTCTTACTAAGTGGGCTAAATTAAATATACATAGCATGGACATGATAACTGTGTGTCTGTTCTCCAGCCCCACTAAACAGCCTAATACAGGTTATATTCTTGAAAATAAAATGAAAGAGCAGTTACATGGCACCAAAAAGCTACATTTACCCTTTGTAAGAGTCCCAAGAAAGGCAAAACTTTGTATCTTCAATGGCTGTGAAATGCTGTATTTTATGCTAACTAGTACAAAAAAGTTATATAGGTTATAAAGGTTATATTGTGCAATGAAATGTCACTGTTGTAAAGAAGCCCCACCAGCAATTCCAATCAAAAGGGGAAAAAATAAGGATACTTCAAGGTTACTCAAATGACTTTTCCTCCAAAACAATGTAGAGTATATTCTGTCATTTTAACTGTGACTTTTACTGTAGAATAGTTTTCCTGTAGTTTGCATGGTGCATTAAAGAAAAAAGTGAGGCAACATAATACAGAAATATTGCATCATATTGTTTCTATATTATATTTCAGTTATGGGTAGTAGTTATATGATTATTATTTTGTTGTATCAACTGGTTCATGATTTGGGTAGTTGTGAAGTGTGTTGATATTGGACCAATTGTGATGTAAATATGAAGAAAATTAAGCTGAAGTAATTAGTTACCCAAAATTTAAACTCACACGTTTATAAATTTTATTTTGTACCAGATTCTGCTATACATAAGAAGGACATTTTATTGTAGTCTTTAGATCTTCAAATTTACATTGACATTTTTATATAGAGTTATGGTTTTGGTCACTTTTCTTACATGCACAGATACTGAAGGGTTTGAATCTCAAGATTAGTTGTGGCCAGACAGTGGCGCTGGTTGGTGGCAGTGGCTGTGGGAAAAGTACAACTGTTCAGCTCATCCAGAGATTTTACGATCCCAAGGAAGGCATGGTAAGATACCTCAAGTGAGAAGACTGCTCTTTGTGTAACAGATGTTGGAAGTCTAGTTCTAGCCTCACTGCCCTTGTTCCATTGACATGGTAAAGTCTCCCCTAAAAAGGCTTGGGGAGACCTGGGCAGAGAGGTTCCTTAACCAAAACACTTAGTAAACAGTTTTTGTCTTCTTCCTTTTGTTTAGGTGACCATTGATGGGCAGGATATTAAGACCTTAAACGTAAGATATCTGCGGGAGATTATTGGTGTGGTGAACCAGGAGCCCGTGCTCTTTGCTACTACCATTGCAGAAAATATTCGTTATGGCCGTGAGGACGTCACCATGGAAGAGATTGAAAAAGCTACCAAGGAAGCAAATGCTTATGACTTCATCATGAAGCTACCCAATGTAAGCAAACCAGCTGTCCTGCTGAAATAATTTGTCCTAAAGCTTCTTGTGCCAAACAGTTCATTAGAAAGGATTCTTGTAAACAGAGGAAGCTGTTTTCCAGACCTGTGAATATGCAGAACTATGCAGACCTTCCTCATAACTTTTGAGAATAATGTTAATTTTAAGTCTTTAGGTCATGACTTGATGAGCATTTGAAGAACTATTAGAAATCCAGGGACAGAAATTACTAGGCAGGTATATCCAAATGGGTGGTTATCCTGTAGTGTTTTAGAGGAAGAAGAAGATGCTGCCAGGGTTCCTAACACTGATGTATCTTTTCTTTACACTGCCTTTCTTTGGTGGAAGGACTGTGCTACAGAATGTTTTGGAAACATGTGTGGTTGTCTTGTAGAAGTTTGAAACCATGGTTGGAGAAAGAGGGGCCCAGCTGAGTGGAGGCCAGAAGCAAAGAATCGCAATTGCCCGAGCTCTGGTTCGCAATCCTAAAATTCTTCTGCTTGACGAGGCAACGTCAGCTTTGGATACTGAGAGTGAATCAGTTGTGCAGGCAGCACTGGACAAGGTCAGTAGTATTCTGAAATGAATCAGGTAAGCAGGAGCCTAATTTTTTTTCCAGGCATTTGTTGACTGAGCTGCAAGAAATAGAGACCCTTAAAACACAAAAGGTAAAATTGGATTTGGCAAATATTCTCTGTGCAGAGAATTTTTGATATCCTGCAGGTATTACAGAGAGGAACCTTGTTTCAAGTGAGAAGATGGAATTATATTTTCTGTGCTGTTAAGCTTAAATTAATGTTTTCTTGGTGTAAATACTATCCCCTGCAATTATTTGTCTTACGGACATGCATATTGTTGTCAGGCACCTACCTGATTAACTTGTGTTGAAGCCTGACAGGCAAGGTAAACACTACCAGCATGTCATAAGTGATTGTAGCAGTAACTTTGCAAGAAACATTCCAAGAAAACATTTGCTTCAGTTAACATGAATATGTCTGGGTGCTTGTTTTGTTCTTAGTGTCGTTCTGCATCACTAATGGACAACTGATCCCTGGTGCAACTCAGGAATCTCTGTATTCATACTGGGGCTGTACCCCCAAATGGTAGTCTGAATTTACTCAGTCGGATTCTGCTGAAGTACTGTAATGCTTCCTGCTGCTGTTGGATAGAGAAAGACAGTTTGAGAATTATTAATGGAAATACATTTAATAGAGAAGTTATTTGTCTAGCTTTTATCAGTCACATTATCTTATAAATTTGGATCCTCATAAACCTTTGGAGAAGATCTAGGGAATCATAGAATAGTTTGGGTTGGAAGAGACCTTTAAGGTACACCTAGTCAAACCTCTCTGCCACAGGCAGGGACATCTTTCACAAGATTAGGTTGCTCTAAGTCCTGTCCAACCTGACTTTGAACACTTCCAATGGTGGAGAATCCACAACTTTTCTGGGTCACCTGTTCCAGTGTCTCACCACCCTCATTGTGAAAAATTTCTTCCATATATCCACTTGAAATCTACTCTCTTTCAGTTTAAAACCATTGTCCCTTCTCCTGTCTCTATAGGCCCTGGTAAAAAGTCTTTCTCCACCTGTCTTATAAGCCCCCTTCGTATACTGAAAGGCCACAATAAGTTCTCCCTAGAACTTTCACTATTGCAGGCTGAACAACCTCAACTCTCTCAGCCTGTCTTCATAGGAGAGGTCTTAGCCCTCTGATCATTTTTGTGGCCCTCCTCTGGACCCACTATAATACGTCCATGTCTTTCTTGTACGGGGGACTCCAGAGCTGGACGTAGTACTCCAGGTGGGGTCTCACGAGAGCAGAGTAGAGGGGCAGAATCACCTCCCTCAACCTGCTGGCCATCCTTCTTTTGATGCAGCCCAGGATGCAGTTGGCTTTCTGGGCTACAAGTGCAAATTATTGGCTCATGTCCAATTTTTCATCCACCGGTATTCCCAAGTCCTTCTCCTCAGGGCTGCTCTCAATCCCTTCGTTCTCCAATCTGTGTTGATATTGAGGATTACCCTGGCACAGGTGCAGGACCTTGCACTTGGCCTTGTTGAACTTTGTGAGGTTCACATGTGCCCACTCCTCAAGCCTGTCAAGGTCCCTCTGGATGCCATCCCTTCCCTCAAGCAAATTAACTGCACCACTCAGCTTGGTGTCATCCGCAAACTTGCTGAGTGTGCACTCAATCCATTTATCTATATCAATGATGAAGATACTAAATAGTATAGGTCCCAGTATGGACCCTTGAGGCACATCACTGAATATGAACACTATCTAGGTTCCAACAAAATTCCACTGCTTGGGATCATTACTTTGATTGTTTAAACTAGAAGTTGCTTCACCATTTTAATACAGCCTGGTAATTACAACAGCAAGCTGTGACGTTTGATACATTGTGTGCGATAGGCTTATAAGTGTCCAAAGATAAGTAGGTAGTTGAAATGTATTTCACGTGAAATTATAGAGAATTTTATTTTCACCAGTGCTACTTGAGTTGGAAGTGACGTAAAACTTAAAACACTGAAATTTTTTAAATGTCAGTGTGAAATATTTTCTAATGCTTCTGCATATAAACTATCCTTCTCAGATTTTAGGGTTTAAATGAACAACTATGGGCTTAAATATAAAAACTTTTAGCATTGTTAAAATTTTAAGGTTTGTAATATTGTAACATACTAAAATTTTAAATATTCATAATTTTTTAGATGTCTGTGATCACAATTTGATGGTTTTATGTGCCACAGTAAAAGACTGTCTCTAATATTAATTTTCATGCTAAAGATTATATTTCTGTTTTAAGGTACTCATTGAAATCTCTTTTTTATTTTTTTTTTAAGTTATATTTTTCTGTGAACCATTTTAATGTTTCCCTTAATATGAAGACAAGCAATTTTTGAATATACTTAGAAATACTCATATTAAATATTGTTATTTCTAGGCAAGGGAAGGACGGACCACAGTTGTAGTAGCTCATCGACTGTCAACAGTCCGAAATGCAGATCTTATAGCTGTCTTCGAAGGTGGAGTTATCACAGAACAAGGGAATCATTTTAAATTGCTTGAGAGAAAGGGAATCTACTACAAACTCGTTAACATGCAGGTACTTTTTTTCTCACTAGCTGTTGCTTCATTTTCTTTCTTTGTATTCCATGCCCATAGTTATTGTATGCTCTCAGAAGTGTGGGGAATTCTGCAGCGTATTTTGTTGACAGCAAAAAAATACGTACTTTGAAAGGAGAGTAGTAATTTGAGAGGGAAGACCACTAGTTTTGATACCAGACCTATTTAAACCCAGGATAGTACCTTTTTAATCCTCTAGGGATTTAAGCTTAAAAGAAAAATAATCTTCATACTGAATTTCTTTCTAAAGAAGAAAATGTGTGGAGGAAAAGGAGAAAAAGTAAGGTAATCCAGCTGTGCTGAGTGAAAAAATATATACACTTTTAAAGTTATGTAGCCAGAAATAGAGATTGGAAATTAATGTAAATATCAGAAAGGCATTAATTATTAAGTGAAGAACAGAATACTTTATTACATTCCAATGTCCCATGTGATAGTTAGGTTATAGCTGAGCTTCACTAGCCTTCTGTGTCGCTAGTGTTTTACTGCATAACCACCACACCCATTAAAGAAACTGAAACTGCTGTCTCAGTATGTCAGACTGAAAAGAGTAAGCTAGGCCAACTAAACCATTTCTTTATAAAATAACTATGAGAATTCATTTGCTCACATTAGGTTCAAAGCAACTTTGTATTCAAGCAAATATGATAATGGGAAAAATTAGGAAATATAAAATGGAAAGAAAATAAAAAATAATGGAAAATAACAAAAAATGGAAAGAAAGCAAAAAAAAGTTCTTTTTATTAGAGTTACAAAAAGCAGTAAGAAATAAAAACTTTCTGGAAAAAAAAAAGAAATACAAGTTGAAGGCAACTTTGAATCCAGTTACTATTAAATACGTCAGTGATAGATAGGCATTTCTTTATTCTGTCAAAGAGACTGGCAAAACTACCACCAAAAGTAGGGCTCTTTTCCAGACTGTTTGGATTTTTCAGTTAAAATCTCTCTTTGACCTGTTCCATCCTGAACTCCTGTATTACATTTTAAGTCAAGAATTTGTAAGTGTTCCACATTAAAGAGGGGTAATTTTTTCTCACTTCATGGATAAACAGTGTATCCACTGAGAACTCATTCAAAAAGATCCCAAGATAGGTGCAAATGGTTTTCACTCAATTTAAAACTCTGTTAAGAGTTAATTCATAAAAAGAGAGCAGCTACTTCCGCTCCCCCGCCCTCCACTTAGTATAAGTATTTTCTTGAGAGGTGGGATACTCTTATATATGAATCAAGTTCTGAAGATAGAGATCTACTCAAACATAATACAGATTTTCATATCTGCTTTATAGCATTATGTATTGTTTTCCCCATATCTCTTTCCATTGAAACAATCAACGTTAGTTTTACTTTGATTACCTCATAATTTCGAAAATTCAAAGTAATATATGTATAATAATCTTAGCATCATGTTCTTCCCTCTTTTAGGCAATAGAAGCTGAAGTTCCATCGTCAGAAAAACATGAGAATGCACTTAGTGTCAAAAAAAGTGAATCTGAACCAGAATATGAAGAATTGAGGGAAGAATTCAGGAAAGGATTGAGAAGACGATCAACTCGGAGCAGCATGAAAAAGCCAGGAGCACAAAATGATGATACTGATGAGAAAACTAGCTCACCTGTAAGTATCTTTGCAAAGCTGTTAGTGAACTTTTGATTCCTTTCAACAAAGTATGTTAAAATTGAATTCATTTTCCTGCTCTAGAAAGGTTCAAGAGGAAGGAGCCATTTGATAGAGGTGAAAAAAAAAAGAGAATTTTTTAATTTTATATAGCCTTTGACTGATAATATTCATAACTTGTTTTGTTGTTCTCACCATTAATGATTATACAAATAAAGTGGGACTTTAAAAATCTGTAGTAAGGATGAGTTTATTCTTGAAAATCTATTTGCTATAAAAGAAATATATATACTTACATATATTTGCATACCATACAGACATAGTCTATACACATTAAAGATTCATTTTTGGATTCAAAACAGAACGTTTGGCCCAACATACAGCTTTCACAGCAAACCTTACCAAAAAATCATACAGCAAATAAGATTGCATTCATATTTGCAGCAAATACTTTGCCATTATAATTTGTTTAATGTACAATTGCTTTAATTAATCTAGTCATGGATTACACTCAACAATATTCCCAGAATGAATAATTCAGTCACCATTGACCGATACCAAGAGTATTGAGCAATGAAAATTATATAGATAAACTAAAATATGATGACAAGAGCTGTAGATATATTCTAACAGCTCTTTTTTCCTTGTATTAAAATAATAAAAATAAATGTACAGTCAGTTAATTATTCGTGTTATTAAAAATTATACATTTTTAATTCCCCTGAGTAGATTTTGGGAGTAGGAAATTTACCATTAATCTCTCTTTTTCTCCATATTTCTCCAAGTACATACATGTTTGTCCTAACAGAATTCTCATTTTTTAGGATGAAGAATTACCTCCAGCTTCATTTATGAAAATTATGAAGTTGAACAAAACTGAATGGCCATACTTTGTAGCTGGAACTTTATGTGCAATTATCAATGGAGCTTTACAACCTGCATTTGCAATCATATTTTCAGAAATTATAGGGGTAAGTTTGAATAAAATATGAAAAAACTATAAAGCCCACAAAATTTATTTCTAATAAAACCAGGTCTTAAACGATCACTGCATAATGAAGCTGAGGAGCACTATTACAAAAATCTGAAGAATTATATGAGATTTACAAAATCCTAAAAGTCTTGCTACAACCTGAAATTTGCTTATTATACCTATATGTAACATACGCTCAAATTGTATATGAATGCAAATGACTGCGAAACATAGTTATTGAGAAATATGGGAGTATTTTAGATTATTAGCTGATTTTTAAAAATGTTCTTTTAAATATTATTTTACAGATTTTTTCAGAAACTGATGACAACATTTTAAGAGAAAAGAGCAACTTATATTCAGTGCTGTTTTTAGTACTTGGGATCATTTCCTTTTTTACTTTCTTTTTTCAGGTATGTTTTATTATTTTAGCTTTATTATAATTGTTCATCATGTTTTAGAAACCAGATTTGAAATTTACTAAAAACTTATATCTTCTTAATACATGTCTCTAACTTAAACCAGAAGCCACATTTATGGTTCTAGATGTGCTTTGTGCTAAATTGAATCTTTATTGACGTAGAGCTGCTCGTGTTAGAGACCTTCCAACCTATTCTGACCTCTTCAGAACTGACGTTCTTCTTCAGCAGTCAAACACATCTCAGCATGAAACTCTGCACTCTTCTTCTTTTTTCCACTGCCACCTAACGGCCATCCCCTCCAGCCTTTACACTATACCACACTCCCTTCTCCACTCAAGCCCTCCTATTGGAATCTGTTAGTAATTGCAAATCTATGAATCTCCTGCCTTAGCTCTCTCCATTCAAGTCTTATCTTATGTGAGCCCCTCCCAAAGATTCCCAAGCCCAGTTCCTCAAGTAACACCCATCATGCTGATACTCAGCTCCTGCTGATTAAATACTGATGTTTGAACAGTAATATGCCATCCCCTGCTCTCACTGATTTCTATAGCCATCTCAACTTTTACAAAAAAAAGTATTTTATTTTAAGATAGTAATCATAAAGGTGCAAACCTTGGCATTTAAATATTTTCATATATAGCCTGGTTTATAAGATCTGAATATATTTTTATAGTTTTATCCATTAAATGAGCCTACACAGTGAAATAATAAAGTGCACTTGAGACAGCAGCATAAACAATCTCTTACAAAAATCTCCTGGGTTATTTATGGAATTGTCTTGTTGCACACACATGCAAGAAGGGCTTGGGTGTAGAAGACTGAGTTGTAGATGGCTATGAGAGGTTTGCTCAATTTATCACCGTTCAGATAATATTTTAAATATGAGTGGGAAGAGATGTAACACCCCCAAACTAGTGACAATGAAAAAAAATTAAAGTATTCTTATAATCTCTTTATACAGTGCCCATTCACTGATGTTCTTTTGTGATGTTTTCTGTCACATATTTGTGCAAATTTACTGACAGTATAGGAGCACAGCAAAGATAATGATCCAAGTTAACTGAGAAATATTTGCTGATAAGAATATACCATAATAGTTTTTCTTAGTATCACATAGTCCAGTTCCATCTGTGGCTTGTGTTTTAAGGGTATTGAATTTCACAAATGTAGATTCCAAATAATTTATATTTGTAGTCACATAAAGGTGGTAGTGAGCTAAACAAAGCTGATTATAAACACTGAAGTCATACTAAATTGTAGGAAGAGTGTATCTTCCCAAAATTTTAACCAGCATATTCCTTTTTTAATGCCATTGGAGTTGATGGGAATTTTGCGTTTTACTTCAATGAACCCAGATTGCCTTATGAAGTCTTTAACCTAAAATGAGTGGCCTAAAAATCTCTTGTTTAAATCTGACTTAGGTCAACTCAGATAAAAACGAAGTCAAAGGGTTGATTGGTGATCTTTTACTTGAAGCATGCTAGTGAAGCAATGTTGGGAAATATTGCTATGCTCTCTATATTTTTTTGGAGAAATAATAATTGAATATCTGTACTGTGAACCTACTAGAATTTATGAATACTAAACCTGGTTTTATATTTGTTTTGTGCAATCAGGACTGCAATATTTTGTACTTTGACATTGTAGAGACAATGTAGCTAAAATATTTATTGTCTAAACACAAAAATGTAATAGTATGCTAAGCATTGTACCTTTTCTCAAATAGGGTTTCACATTTGGCAAAGCTGGAGAAATTCTTACAATGAGGCTTCGATTCATGGCATTTAAAGCAATGCTTAGACAGGTAAAGATAATCAATATTTTGATTTCAAGGGTTTTAAAAATAATTAATTGTATAGATATCATAAAATAACTGTATTCTACATTATTTTATCATATGATGACTTGTCTACAGGGAAGATTCTTTAAATCACTCTAGAAACCAATTTCGTTAGTTACATGTGGTTGAGCAGAGTATCCTTAGAGGGAGAGCCTTAAATCAATACAAGTACAATTGCTTTTTATGTACCCCTTTGCAAGGACTTAGATTTACAGCCAAGTTACTATGGCCTGACAAGTTGATGTGCACCAGCAGTATCCCATTATGTGTTCATTTGTCTGCTTTGCTTTCTTGGTGCCCGTTCTCCCCTCAAGAAATGCAACGCAATTCAGCTTACATTGTAACTCTTACTTCAAATGTCTGATTTGAATTGTAATATGTGCAGATATGGTTTTATTTATTTCTTGAAGGTCTCTTTCAAAAAGTTCCCAAATCTGTAATTGTTGTTTGTTAATACAGTAGTGAGATTGTATACTTAAATCTAAAACCACTTTCAGGGAATGAAAATATAAGTCTTTCATAGTGTTTCTAACTAATTCATGTAATTATCTAAATTGGCTTTAATCTTGCATGATTTCAGGATCAATATTTTGGATTTTCACATATACAATATAATATTTCTGGGGTTTTATGTCTTGCACATTAAGCTACATGTAGGCACAGAATTTGCTTCATGTGAACATGACTTTTTCCAATGCAGACAGAAAGTTGTTGTGGTCTGAATAACTATGATTTATAGATCAGCCTCACTGAAAACCTAATGAAAGAGCGATCTTACAATTGAGTCTTGAGGTTGCAAATGCCTGTACTACATCACCAGGTCTTCATTCAATGCATATTACACATGAAAGTTTAAATCAGGTATTTGGTCACATTGTGAACAAGTTATAAACTGTGTACCTGACCCCAACAATTGAATTTGATCACCTAAAGGTCAGCTAAGGTCACCTACATAAACAAGTTTGTTTGGGTTTTTTTTTTTTTGTCTCATAGCTTCCAAATAATCCTCTTCAGTCTGGGAGAAACAAAGCCATGAATTGGGAGATTTTACCTGGAAAATGCTTTACACATAATTCATCCCCCAACAGCTTTGCAATTGTGGATTGTGACTGAAGAGTGAAATCCTCCATGGAGATGCAGATTCAGCAGCAGTGGGGGAGGGTAGATTTGGGGTTTGGGAATCCCCCAGGCTGTTCTCCTTCCTTCTCAGCAGTGACAGTGTACACATCATATCATCCAAAAGCATAAACTTTTTTCTAAAAATACTCATTGTGCAATAAAGGAATTAGACTTAATTAAATGTGCAGAACTGATGCACTGCCACATACACAGTCTTCTGACACTGAGCTTAGTTATATTAGGTAGACTTCAGTCTTACTTTGCAGTTTATATGAAATGTCCAAAACCTGGTCCTAAAAAAAATGTTTCCTATTGTAGGATATGGCCTGGTTTGATAATTCTAAAAATAGCACTGGAGCATTAACTACAAGACTTGCTAATGATGCCTCACAAGTGAAAGGAGTAAGTAAAATTTTGTTTTGGAATTTTTCATATTTGGTTTGGTATGTAATAAAGTTGCAGCTTGGGTTTGACTGGTTGGATAACAGTCAACTTTAACAACTAAAATTTACTATAAAATGATAGCTGGTATAGAAAGCACTGATGTGTTTTATAAAAATGATGACAATATATGTTCACAAAATAATTTCCAAATAAGTGGCTTTTTTAAGTTCACTACTGTGCTGTATTGTGATCATTATTAAACAAATTCATTGGCAATCTCTTTATCTAAGAAGTCTGTTTAGAGCTATCTTATTTACCTAAAGATATGCATCTAAATTTGTTCAGTTTATGACCTCCTATTATTTTTTGGATTGTGCAGATTCCTTATATGAAAAAAATTAGACATAGTAGCAATAGACTTCTTTTTCCTTGTTACTCTTTGGAAATTCTTTAGGAGTAATTTGTGGACTTTCAGGAGTCTGTAATATTAGGCTAAAGAGCACTGAATATAATTATTCATGTATGCTTAAGTAAATTTTTACGGCTACATGAAGTTATGTGCTTTTTTTCTGAACTGAGGAATTCTGTAGTACCTTTGGCTATGTAAGTTAAAAATTTTCTTCTTCATTGGGCTCTGTGTGATGATTTACAAAGCTAGCTGCCTGATCTACAAAATGTGACAGATTTTAATGTTTAACTGTAAATGTAAATATGTGATACACTTAAAGTCTGTTCAGCTTCAAAAGCAGAATTTAGAAATTGCAGTGCAAATTTACATGATCAGAATATGGGGAGAGAAGAATTAAATGTGATCTAGATAATTTTTTACAAAATCATTTAAGAAAATCCCATTTTGAAAAATAGCAAAACTGAGTTAAGACTTTCTGAATGGTGCTTTGAGAATCAGGAATACTATAGGTGAAAATGCTTTCCTTATTTAAAATGCAGTTACTTTAGCAAGAAATATCTTTTTTCTTCCTCCAGGCAACTGGTGTCAGACTGGCATTAATTGCCCAAAATATAGCTAACCTGGGGACTGGAATTATTATATCATTAATTTATGGCTGGCAGCTGACCCTGCTACTTTTAGCTGTTGTGCCAATCATTGCAGTGGCAGGAATGATTGAAATGAAGATGTTGGCTGGGCATGCTAAAAAAGATAAAAAAGAGCTGGAGGCTGCAGGAAAGGTGAGTCTAGAGAAGTTTGTCTATTTCTGCGTAATGTATAAGGTCATGTTTACCAAAGCACTGTTGATGGATGTATTCCTTCCAAATACAGTACATATCATACTTAACTTCCAGAGACCGACAGACTCTATATAGTTGCACTAGTAGACCTACAGACCATAACTGAAGACTTATGTTATTGACTGATATTTATTTTTATAATTTATAAACCCCAGAGTGTGCTAAGTGCTATTCAGGCACATTCTCTTCTCCTTCCTGTTCTGAGTGTCTCTATTTTTCTTATTTTGCAACCCTCTTCATTTTGACATTCTCTTTTTTCTTTTGTCATCTCTTTTTGGTATGTCATCTCTCTTACGTATATTATACTGCTTTTTTTTTTCTCTCTTTCATCTTATTAATGTTTGCAGGGATAATATGTATATATCCACTGGTTTCTGAGTCTGTTTGCTATTCTTTTATTTCTTGAGTGGAAGAGAAAGATGAGAACTGAAAAGCAAGAAGGCTAGACTCTTATTTAAGAAATTAGATGAAGGCATTTAATGTCACTTCATTCCAAAAATCCTTTTGGAACAGAACAACTATTTCATCACTTCCCAGATATTGCTTTCTTCAAGGTAAAACTTTTCTAAAATCCCTTCATACGTCCTACTGTTTTTAAAAGTTGTTGAGAAGAAAATAATTTATCTAAGGCCATGTACATAAGGAATGGTATTAATCTTCAGATTTGGTGTTTAAATGTATATGTCTGCATATGTGCTAGCAGTCTAATGTTCCCTTATAATTATTGGAGATGCCACAGTGTCTGGGTGATGCCATTTCAGAAGGGTATGGGTCTACTCTATGTTCTATGTCGTATCTGCCATGCCTTACCCAAATGTTTTAAGTATCCTGGAGCATCTCCAATGGCACAAGCTACCTGCGTGTGGGCAACTGAGTTAGAGTCCTTCCCACACCAGTTGGCAATCATGGAGAAAGAGACTAGGTAGGCACAGCGCCTAGGCAGCTGAATTGCTTTCTAGTTCTCTTGAATAGGTATTCATTGACTACACTGGTAGCTTAGACACCTAAATTCAGGTGTCTTAATCTGGATCTGAACCCCCACCCGTAACTCCTATTTACTAAATGGGTTTTATTTCCTTCCATCATGTCTGTAAAGTTGCTGAAAAACATTTTTGCCCCTCCAAGCCCACAGGAGATTGTGTAATGATCTTTCCATGGGCTTTTTTGTACAAGCCAAAGGATGCATTTCCTTTCCTTTCAACTGACTATATTTCTTCTGCTTCTTCTTTCTAATGGCTACACATTTATTTCTTTTTTTTTTTTTGTAAGATAAAACAGAAAAAAGTTGACAATTCTTGGAATAGGCACTAGAGACTTTTTTTTAATGCAGCAGATTGTGAAGAATTACTGCAGGTGTTTCAAAAATTCGTGATTTTTTTGCAAAGCTTGAGAAAAAAACCTTTCTTTTCTTAGCAATGTATGAGTTTTGCCTCTCAAGGTCACCTAAGCAGGCACTACAGTGCAGGCATTTTATTCAGCTACCAAGTTTTTTAAAATCAGTTTTCTTCAGTGAAAATGGGGTTCTGCCTGGAAAATTTGCTTTCTGCAAAGGGTTGCTGAAAGTACGTTACTAATGAAAAAAAAAAGACTACTCCTTTGAGTATTGGTGAGACAATATAACTATGAATAAAATCTATTTCATTTCTTTATTATCATTAACATTGTGTATTACATTCAAATCAATGAGTTAGTCAATTATATGCAGATTTTCAAACAGTAGCACAGGCATTACTGAGGCTATAAGATAATTATATCCCTATATTTTAGAATAAAGATAACAGTACCACAGTTTAAAAATCCTTGGTAACAGTTCATGAAGAAAAATGCTTTCAGGTCTGTGGATTAATTTAGATAAAAGTAGTGGGGTATGGAGGTTATTTGTTTCTTTGTTTTAAACTGTAGGTATTTGAGCTGTATTGTGAATTGGCATAACTCTGGTGTCCTATAAAACATAACATATAGGATCACTTTTCAGAATAGAATTTCATTCTGTTCATAGAAGAAAATCATAGAATATCTCAAGTTGGAAAGGACCCATAAGGATCATTGAGTCCAACTCCCTGCTCCTCACAGGACTACCTAAAACTGAACCATATGAGTAAGAGCATCGTCCAGATGCTTCTTGAACTCTGACAGGCTTGGTGCCATGACCACTTCCCTGAGAAGCTTGTTCCAGTGACCGACCACCCTCTCAGTGAAGAACCTTTTTCTAATGTCCAATCTGAGCTTCCCCTGACGCAGTTCCATATCGTTTCATTGTGTCCTATCACTGGTCACCAGAGAGAGATCAGCACCTCCCCCTCCACTGCCCCCCTTGAGGAAGTTATAGACTGCAATGACATCACCCCTCACCCTTCTTGTCTCTAAGCTGAACAAACCAAGTGACCTCAGCCACTCCTAATAAGTCCTGCCCTTGAGACCTTTCACCATCTTGGTTGACATTGTCTGAACACACTCTAATAGTTTGATGTCCTTCTTATATTGAGGCATCCAAAACTGCACTCAGTACTCAACGTGGGGCTGCACCATTGCAGTGTAGAGTGGGACAATCACCTCCCTCAACCACCTAGCTATGCTGTGCTTGATGTACCTCAGGACATGGTTAGCCCTTTTGGCCGCGGTGTCTAAAGAGATGTGATTGTTCCAGGTATTTGTGGCCAGCAGGGCAAGGGAGGTGATTCTGCCCCTCTACTCCACTCTTGTGAGACCCCACCTGGAGTACTGCGTCCAGCTCTGGAGTCCCCAACATAAGAAGGACATGGACCTGCTGGAGCCTGTCCAGAGGAGGGCCACGAGGATGATCCGAGGGCTGGAGCACCTCTCCTATGAGGAGAGGCTGAAAGAGTTGGGGCTGTTCAGCCTGGAGAAGAGAAGGCTCCGCGGAGATCTTATTGCGGCCTTCCAGTACCTAAAGGGGGCCTACAGGAGAGCTGGGGAAGGACTTTTTACTAGGGCATGTAGTGACAGGACGAGGGGGAATGGCTTCAAACTGGAAGAGGGCAGGTTTAGATTGAACATTAGGAAGAAGTTTTTCACTTTGAGGGTGGTAAGGCACTGGAACAGGTTGCCCAGAGAGGTTGTTGAGGCCCCATCCCTGGAGGTGTTCAAGGCCAGGCTGGACGTGGCCTTGGGCAACCTGGTCTAGTGGGATGTGTCCCTGCCTATAGCAGGGGAGTTGGAACTCGATGATCTTCAAGGTCCTTTCCAACCTAAACCATTCTATGATTCTATGATTCTATGATTTGCTGTTGGCCATTTCTAAGCATCATCCTCTTCTACGTGCACATGGACTGAATTGACCATACAGTCTCCTAGCCTCACTGTGTGGTCATTGAGGAAGACTTTATGGGCACCTACATAGACTTAACAGTCTACATAAAAGCCTTGAATCAGTTGCTCCCACGTAGGCATGCGTCTACTGCCTTCAAATGTTACTAGATCCCTTTGTGTATGCAAATGACTCAAGTCTAAAGAATCTGCAAGCCTAAAGAAGGTATTATTGATCAGATCAAATATTTACTGCTGAGATCTAAGTTGGGCTCTAGGCACAAAAGAAACCTGGACATTCTGGTTATAGTCCAAACTCAGTGGACTGGAAGTTGAATACTGAATTGCCTTTTTTCTTATAGAATATCTTCTCCATAATTGTCACTGCTGTCTAATAGTTTTTCACAAATTATTTGGAGGACATTAAAGAGGTCTTATCAGAAAATTCTGAGAATCATCAGAAAAACTCACTGTCATAAAAATAAAAATGTAAAATGTTTAATTTTGATATCAAAGGTCCATGATTTTAGTAACAATTATAAAAATATAAAATTATATTCCAGCAGACTATTATTGGTTTAGAATAAGGAACTGGAACATAATCTTAACTTTTGATTAAAACATTTGTGTTTCTATTGCAGATTGCCACAGAAGCCATAGAAAATATTAGAACCGTTGTTGGTTTGACCCGAGAAAGAAAATTTGAGTTGATGTATGGAGAACATTTGCATGTACCCTACAGGTATAATAAAAATAACTACCCTAAAAAAAAAAAATATCCGTATTTAAACTATAGAATAAAGTACAAACATTTACTTGGACTAACACTGATTATTTTTTTTTGTTAGTGTGCATGATTTAATGTATAATTTAATTACCTCAGAATTAATGTAAATATTTTGCATATTTCTTATAAAGAAATGCAACCACTAGCCAACATTTTTGTTCTTTGATTTAATTAATTTTCTGTGATAATATTGGTATCTTCTATTGCAATGTCTCTTGGTTTGGAAAAATGTTAGTTTTAAGTGAGCTTTGGAAGTCATCTAATCTAACCTCCAACCTGAAGTGTTTCAGATATTTAATTAAAAACTTTTTAATGCAAATTGAATATTGCATTGAGCTATTCTTGAAAGTAGGAATAGGATTGAAAACATTTGAATAATTACTTGTTGGTTTGTGACTGAAAAAAAAAGGAATATAAATCTGCCCGAACTAAATCAAAATTAAAAAATCTTAAAATAAAAAAACTAAAAAAGATACTGTCAATTAAAATGTTGTTTGTTCCAGAGTGAAATGTTCCATTTTAGACATCCATGAGAAAAGTAAAGCAGGAAACAAAACTAACTTTTCTCTTAGACACACTCTAATAGGAGACAAGGGATTGTGTTTAAGTATGAGTACACTTCCCATTCATAACAGTTTCATCTGAAGTCAATTAATTGCTTTTTGCATACTAGGACTTCAGTATGATTGCACATTTTCATGAAAATATGCATTCTTTCTTACAGAAATTCTGTGAAGAAGGCACATATATTTGGATTTTGTTTTGCCCTTTCACAAGCAATGATGTTCTTTACCTACGCTGGCTGTTTCCGGTTTGGTGCATATCTAGTGGTAAATGGACACATGCAGTATAAAAGTGTGTTTTTGTAAGTATCTCTTTTGCAATCTTTTTTCTGTCAGTTCAGAGAAAGGTCTTTGTTTACTCCTAGAGATATCATGAATCCATTGGGTAAGCTATGAGAAAACAGGCAAATTCTTCTGTACTTAAATGTAATGAAAGCATATTACAAAGTGGATTTTCTAGGTGACTACAGAGTCTGAGCTGTTCGAGTAGGCCTGATTTTGGATTTCCTTCTCTCTATTTTTCTGTTTTCCAGAGGTTGAAACAGTATCCTACTTATATCACTTTGTTTATTCTCACCAATCTTATTGTTCATGTAGCTGTGAGGTCCTCTGTACATTCTACAAAAAACATGGTTGTACCTATTTATTGAAGCATAATACTATTGTAAAAATAAAAGAATAGGTCATCATTGTCTTTGTTATTTCTATGTTAGGTTTATTCATTGAAATTTGAAATCTTCTCTAAAATACATGTTAAATAGTTGGAGAACGGGATTCTATAAGGTAGATGCTGTTCACTATAAGGGAAGGATAACTAAATTATTTCAGTTGACATCCTGAGAAGAAGCTTGTTCAATTAAATGAACCAAATTTGTGTGGGAAATGAAAGTATGAACCATGAATGTAAGAACAGTGTGTAGAGTACTGTACATATGCATAATAAGGTGGAGCATTTTATGTTTAATTTAGACAAGCACTGCAAATAAAATATGATTCTAATTTGCAGTATTCTTAGAAGGTGTATCCATTGCAATCTGAAATTATACAAGGAATAGTACAATTATCTGTCTCTAGGGGAACTTTATAGGCTTTTAAGGACAGAAACTGTACAAAAATTAAAGGAATTATTTTGAAATTATACCTTATCCTCAGTTTCTTAACTTTATACTTCAGGGTTATAATCACTGTTTATCCAGTCATTTACCATAATACCTAAGAGCCCCTATCATAATTGAAGTCCCATTCTTCCAGATCATACATAAACTTGGAAGAAATATAATTTCTAATTTAAGAGGCAATAGGTCAATACAAGTCTATGGAAACAAGTATGAAAAGAATGAGATCTACCAGTATGGATATCAGTGACCTCAACACCTAAGAAAGGCCAATAATACCAATTTTTTGTTGGAAACCTTATTAAAGATAATTAACACAGCTCATTTTGACTGGAAGATGTTGGCAAGTGTCTGCATCCTATCCGCTAGCTGAACATCTCTAGCCAGCTGTGGGAGTGAACTTTCAGTGGTTCAATTAGATTTGGAAGGGATTGTCTGACCTAAAACTGTGTGAGCACTTCTAGGCTGTTCAAATGCAGAATAAATCAGATTAATTTATATAGCTCTGAAGATAAAAGATAAAAATTCATATAAATGAATTTATTTTACTCTGCCTTAAAACAGGCTAAGAGGTCTCATATGTCAATTACCATTTCTTAGTGATCAGTAATCCTATGTTCTGTGAGAGTAATTAATAGCTGAGGACAGCAGGTTCTTAAACCATTCTAATGTAGCCTGTAAAGATACATCTACATTCACCATAAACCAATAATAGAGTAGTTTTCAACCCTTTTTTGGTGTTGTAAACCCTTCAAATTTTTCCAGCATAGCTGTGATTGCAAATTAAATCTTTATTGTTACTTTGTTACAGGCTTGGTTTCTTAGTTTCATTGACTCCTTAAAAATGAATCACAGACTCCCAGAGATCATTGAACCATAGAGAGGAAACCACAGCAACAGTAGAACAGGAATAGAGTGATGATTACACCACTTTTCTCCTAGCCTGACTTGAGACTTCATGTAGTTAACCAGTATTAATAATTAAAGAAATTAGTGCTAATAAGTAACAAAAACATTGAATTTGGGATGAAGGCTTGTTTATCTCACTTCATTAAAAGAGGATAAAAACAAATTTCTGGAGTTAAATGAGTAATTAAAGCAATAATAGTTGGTTACTACTTTATTCTTTTTAAATTTAGTCCCCTTTTTTCTCCGAGTAAAAGAAAAAGTTGACTACAGCCACATTGCCATTTCCCTTTTCTTCGTTGTGTATTTATTGATTTTTTTTTCCTGATTTCTTTTATAGAGTGTTTTCAGCTGTGGTATTTGGTGCAATGGCATTAGGACAAAGCAGTTCTTTTGCTCCAGACTATGCCAAAGCCAAGATATCAGCAGCCCACTTGTTTCTGCTGTTTGAAAGAGTACCCTCAATAGATAGTTACAGCGAGGAAGGAGAGAAGCCTGTAAGTAAGCCATGTGTAATGGGCGATATTATTTATTAATAATATAGACAGTACTCTTCTCACTTCCTTGAAACTGATTTTTCATCTCCTTCTGATTACTTCCTTATCTCAATGTATTTTTGATACTTTATCCAAACACAACATGGACCAAGTTCTCTATTGTGAGTTCAGCTTTTGCCCACAATGTCTAAAGGTTATTTGTTTTGAAAATCTGGTTAAGATACAATTTGTGTAGAATTCATCCAGCAGAATTATGAGCATTTTCAAATTAGTTCAGTGCTGTACTTTGATTTTATAGCTTCACAAAGATTCAGTCCACAGAGTTAAAGTTAGCATTCCAGAAAATGCAAAAGTATTGATTTCAGTGCTAAAACTATTGATTTCAGAAATAATTCTGCAATTCTAGTTGAATCATCTGTCAAATTGTCTTAAAGATGTAACAGTGATTCTATTTCAATTATAGGAAACATTTGGGGGAAGCATAATGATCAAAGATGCGGCATTTAACTACCCAAACCGACCAGAGGTCAAAATCCTCCAAGGTTTGAATCTGAAAGTAGAAAAGGGACAAACTCTGGCTCTTGTTGGTAGCAGTGGCTGTGGAAAGAGTACTGTTGTTCAGCTGCTGGAGAGATTTTATGATCCACTTGATGGAGAAATGGTAAGTATTTTTGTAACAACATGTCAACATGTTAAGTCAGGGTATGCTTATTTTGTTTTATGTGATATGATAAAGTATAATATATACTTATTTTATTTTTTGAACATTTTTAATGTTAAAGACAAGTGGTGGTTCATCAGGGTTCCTTATTTAAATGCTATGAAATAATATAATGGGAAAAGCCCTAATTTCCCACATTAAAATGAATCAATGGAACAACATCTTTGTGGTAAAAATATACCTGATCCACAGCCTAATGATGGCTTTGAATTCAGAGCAAATTTCCTGAGGTTTTTCTGTTAAGAACACTTTAAAAGTTATTAGATATGCATATCTACTTCTGTATAATGTAGTAATAGAATTTGCTATCTGTTCTTTCCTAAAACAGTGAACACTGACAAAAATAATTTTTATCATGAATTTTGCTTGTCAGAAACATCTTCCAGAGTATGCCCACTTACCAAGCAATAGATTGTAAATACTTTTAGTAATTTTGGTTTAAAATACATGCAGGGTTTCCCACACTGCTTATTCAGCAACTTTACATATTTTTTTCACATAATGGTATTGTTTATTGCCATTTTCACTTTGATGTAAACGTACTCAGAGATTTTGTTTGAAAAGGAACCCACGCATTTTGCATTGGATGAGGTGAGAATAAGAAGGATTTCAGAACTAGTCTTTGCAGAGATACTCACAAAATATGAAGTGATATTTAAATAAGGCCTAGATGCAAGATTTTTCTGAGTTTGGAAATGCTCATACAGGTCCAGTGTAGCAAACTGATGAAGAAAGAAGCAGCATATGTGCCCCAAAAGTATGTTTAACCAAGTGAAACTTCATCACCAATGTTTTTGACCTTGTGTCCATAAATAACTAACAATGGTTTACTGAAGGGAGAAGCATAGACCTCTGACATAGAAACCACAAAAGCAGTGGACTAATTTACAAGCTCAGTTGCACTGTGAACTGAGTGAAGGGAGCATATGCTTAAAAGCACTGTCAGAAGAACAGCTCTTCACAACAGTGAGTGCTATGCTAGTCTGGTAAACTACAGGTAAAAGTTACGCTATTTGGTATGGTGGGCCCAAAATGCATAATAACTGAGTTGTCTAGCTTTATCAGTGATTTTTCACATCAAATAAGGAACAGGAAGCATACCTTAGCAGTCTGCAAATCCATTGGAATTCTAAGGAAAAGAGATAGCAAATACCTATGTGGTTGAAAGCAATTTCTCCTTTCTTGCTTTTTCTCCCCCATTTACATCTGCACATGTAGAAATGTTGCCACTGATTTCAGTGGATTTTGAATCAGGGTCATTATGGTCTCTTTCCTTTGAAAAACAATTCTATCACTTGCGAATTGGCTGTTCTAGTACAAACTGTGGGATGTAGGTTAATCACATCCGGTAGCCGTGCTATGAAGGGGGCAGTTCTTCAGTTACCCAGCTGATCGCGTCACTCAGCACGGAGCCTGAGCACTGCACTGAGTGATTCTAGTGGAGGTGTAACAGCCCTCTTAAAGTCCTGGTATATTTTTGTCCAAGTTGATATGACTTGTATAATTATGAAACTGATTTATCCAGAAAAAAAAAATTCTGTTGTCATTTATCTAATAGACAACGATAGCAACTCAGTAGCCAAATTTAGGAGGTATGACTGAGTTGCCAATAAAGAAAACTGGCTATAAATGACATCTTAAGGAATCCAGAAGTAAATTTTTCTATTGTCAGGCATTACATCACAATTAAATTTAAGATTGGATGCTTGGCTTAGAAGTGTGTGAGTGAATGAACCCAACTCTTCCTTTATTTTAATGGAATACTACTGCCAATCTGTGCAAAATAGAGAAAAGTTTTCCCATCAAAGAAAGAAATGAAAGAACTTTACCCAAAGTTCTGTGAAGTTGCCTCAGCGTATCCTGTCTTCCACTTTCGGGTCTTCAAAAACCTGATTAAATCTTGAAGCAAAGGAAAGGACGGAGGCAGCAGAAGGGACTATCCTCACTTTTATATAATAGCCCTTAGAAAATTTTGGAGCATAGAGGATAAGGAGGGGAAGGGATTATGTGAGCTTTCAATATGGTATCTCTAAGGAAGGAGCTGCAATTGCACAACTTCTATGTATGATTTTACAGTAAGTCTCAAATACATGTGTAGCCATGTGACTGAAATTTAAAATGTTTGGTTTCTTAGCTTTTTGATGGCAAAAATGCAAAGACACTAAATATCCAGTGGCTGAGAGCTCAGATTGGTATCGTCTCACAAGAACCAATCCTGTTTGACTGCACTATTGCTGAAAACATCGCATATGGAGATAACAGTCGGCAGGTGTCACATGAGGAAATTGTTAATGCAGCAAAAGAAGCCAACATTCATTCCTTCATTGAGTCTCTGCCAGATGTAAGTTATTCCTTTTCTCTCCTTCTCAGAACTGAAGTTGACAGGGAAAAATGGTGTCCATTTATGATTTCCTGGGGTAAAATAATTCCCTGAGATGCAAATAGATCTGAAACCAATTTTAAAATCTTATCCATTCTTAATTATGTTTACCAAACTTTCACTCTGGGAGACTCCATTGTCAGGTGGGGAGCTGAACATTTAAGATATCAGGAAAGAAAAAACACAATTATATCTTATTGAGAGCTGGAAGTGTGGGGCGTGTTTTTTTAAGTGAGTTAAACATTTCTTTTTAAACTCCTAATTATCTCAAGCATATGTAAAAGACTCTGCTAGACTGACAGGTTTCTTATGCATTTCTTCCAGTTATACCTAGTCAGAATTTAAATTTCTAGTATTCCTACAAATTACTAAGAAAGTCTTTCATATATATATATATATATGTGACCAACACATAATAATGTAAGAATTAATATCTTGGGTCAGATGAAAGGTCTGCCACGCACAAAATCATGCAAGACAAATTTACAAATAAGTATTCAAAAAGGCTAAGCATTTAATCACAGTTCCCTTGAATTCTCATCTAATTTCACATCATTTGTGACTCATGAACTTCCTAAGGTAGAAATCATGTTATTTAATAGTTCTGGATGGGTTTTTCTTCTGTGGGTTTGACAAATCAGTTTCTAACCTATGTTAACTTGTATCCAAAACTTCCTGAAGCAAGGAGGTTGCCAGCTTACTTGTGTGTTGTATATACTCAGCTTAATTTCAGGCTATTAGTCTGCTTTTTGCATTTCTTGAAAAAATACAAAGGCCAAACCCCCTGTTTTTTGCAGATCATGTTTAGTTTCTAATGTCTAATCAAGATCTGCTCTTTCCAAAATTTTGTAGAGAAATCTTGTGATATATAATGATGTCTCATAAAACTTTGGTGCTTTTTGCAACCAAATATATAACAGCTCAAAGACTATTGTGACCTACACATGAGTTTGTCCGGAGGCCTGACTGGTCCACCTTAACTGACATAACTAATTTAAAATCATAACTGCCCAAAACTGTAGTATAGATATAGATAAAGTGTATAAATGTCTATGTCTATATATAGATACAGTATGTAATTTGAACTGACACGTTATACATTGCTATTTTTTTCTTCAGGATGAATAAGTGTGTGTTAGAATAATGGATTGGTTACAATGCTAGCTTGGAGTGTTTAAGGTCAGGGTTTGATCCCCAGTTTGATCCCCCCAGTATTGTCATAGACTTTCACTGATCTTTGGTTTTCTGTCTCCTCATTGAGGATAATGTTTCCTTCCAATCTTAGAGGGATTGTTGCTTTGAATTTATTAAATGCTTGATGCTACAAAGAAGTCTCCTAGGGAAAGATCTATAGATCTGTGGCAGATAGCTACTCTGCTCATCTGTTTTCAGAGAGCTATTGGCATGGAATATGCAGTTTACAGATGGCTGGTGTCAGGGTCAATATGCTTAAATATACTTCAGAATCGATTTGCATTCATAATCTGAACTTGATATATCATTTCTAGGAATACAATACCCGTGTAGGAGACAAGGGAACTCAGCTTTCTGGTGGTCAGAAACAACGTATTGCTATTGCCCGAGCTCTTGTACGTCAGCCCCAAATTCTGCTACTGGATGAAGCTACGTCTGCCTTAGATACAGAAAGTGAAAAGGTAACTTGATTTGAGCCAGGAGTCTGGAATATAAATCCATGTTTCTTTGTATAATGATTATTGTCTTCACTTCCACAGATTAAAGCCCAAAGCCCGAAATATGGTGTTTTATGCAAATTACATATTTACGCTAATAATAAATATAAAGGTTTTACTCCTCCTTGCAAAAAAAAAAAAAAGTTTTTTTAATCTTTATGGCAGTAGGCAGATTGAAGTAGCAATGAAGAAGGCATTTCTTTGCCTGGAATTCTTCAGGCTTCCATTGGAAAAGTGCTATCAAAATTGAATTAGAAGGCACAAACTTCAGAACCTGAAAAGTTTGAGGATGCACCCACAGAACCTTTTTTCTGGGAAAAGACCAAATCCTGCTTTCGTAAATTTTCTTGCTTCTCCCATTGCTCTCCAGTCCTTGCTATATGTTCATGGCTAATACGCAAACGTCCAGTGAAAAATATTGCTAGAACACTTATTTCTTTTTTAAGCCCAAAGCTTCAATCTTGGTATAACAGAAGTACATTCTAGCTGTAGAAAATTGACACAGATTCTACAAAAGTACTTAGTATTAATAGGCAAATGTTATAACAAATATTACAATATGAAAAGCTCAAACCCTATGGACAAAGTTTTGATCAATTCTAGGCCTAAAAACATAAGGTTTGAGGGGAAAAGGACATTAAATAATTCCAGGATTCTTTATTTTCTTAATTATGTGCCAGTTAGGTCCAGAAATTTAATTTCTTATTTTATTCTGTATTAGTAAACATACAGAGTAAAGAAAAGAAAGCAGAGATTCTTATTAGTATTTTTCTGCCAGTGCTGGCTTTAAAAAAAATATGATTCATGAGACTCCCTGCAAAATCATAAGAACTAGTATTATAGTAATAGACATAAAATTGCTGACTTAACTCCCCTGTATGATTAATCAGTCATGGAAGGGACCTCTGGAGGTCTCTAATCAAAACTCCTCTTTAAACAAGGGCCAATACTGAATTCAAACTAGGTTGCTTAGTGCTGTGTCCAGTAGGGTTCTTGAAAATCTGCAAGGAGATTTATAAGTTGTCTTTTGTCCCTGTTCCAATCCTTAATTATCCCTGCAGTAAATATTTCTTACATCCAGTCAGAACCTCCCCTGTTACAATTTATGACTGTTTTCTCTTCTTCCCCTGCCACACGTCTCAGTAATGAGCCTCGTGCCATCTCATGCTTTTACCTATCATGGCATCATCCACTCTGACAGTTTTGACTCCTTGCAACTCCAGGCTAATTCTAAACCAGGAAGCTAAAGCCACAGATATTCCCTTTCCCTCCGTGTCAATTACAGTTTACTTCACAGATGACAATTGAGGTATATCTCACAACAGCTGCCAGAATAGCTCACCTTTTGGTTTGTTCATTGCACAGATTGTCCAGGAAGCGCTGGATAAAGCCAGAAAAGGTCGCACCTGCATTGTGATAGCTCACCGCCTCTCCACCATCCAAAATGCTGACAAGATTGCTGTGATCCAGAACGGCAAGGTCGTAGAGCAAGGGACCCATCAGCAGCTCCTGGCTGAAAAAGGCATCTACTATTCTCTGGTCAATGTTCAAAGTGGATCGTGCAACATGTAAATTAAAGGCAGTACTTATCTCTGCATTGTCACTGTAATTATTTCAATACTGCTCTTTTTTGTCACTGTAATTATTTCAATATCAATAGTCAGTCTTGTTACTTTTGGTTTTCCTCCTTCCTTTTGTAAGTCCTACAAAACCAAAACTGCTAAGTAAATATGTACCGGTTTCTCACTACTAGTTGTCATTATTCAAACCACTCTACTATGTGGCCAAAGCATGTGCACTCATAAAAGTAAAAGGATACTAAGGCAAATGTAATTAATATTAGCTTGCTTTGAATTCTGTCAAAATCACACTAATCAGGCATGTCTGGTAAATATCCTGTAAACATTTTCATGCTCAGTAAAAATATTTTTTATTTTGCTATTGCCAGAAACAAACCTCAAGCCTTATCCTTACTGTGCCTGTGGAAGGCACAGTCAGTCCTGGCCTATTACGGTTGTTATCAACTTGTTATGCAAAGTTGCAGGTCAGCTGGAGCTTGGCGCTAGATGTCTCTTGCTACGATGTGGAGTGTTAGCCTGGGATGACAGCAAAGGTATTGGAAATATGGGCGCAGGCTGAAAACAAAGGTTGCAGAAGTGTAAGTACCTCGCTGGTGGTCATTTACTGATCATTGAAGAGGTGCAACTTTAAGAGCTGGGAGAAGACTTCGTTAAGTATAACACAGAAAAGAAGCAGCAGATAAGAAAAAACCCACAACTGATGGGCAAGGCAAGGCACCTGCTGCAGCCTGGGAAAGTAGTATCTGCATATGTCCCAAAGTCCTAGGGGTCAGAGGTCAAGGGCTAAATCTCTAAAGACTGTAATATTTTATAAAAGGTGAAAATCTTTAATTTGGGCTTGGAGGAGGGGGAAGGAAGGACACCCTTTTCAGTGTTAGCTTCCTTCATTGAAGAGTTCTTGAATCTGATCACCCTGATGACTGAGACTCTCAAGGACTGTAACCAACGGTGCTAATTACATGGCATCAGCTCTGTGATATTGTATATTAGTTACTAATTTAGGATGACTGTTAAGGAGTAACTGCTTTGAATATGTAGTAATAGTGATTAGTAATTATTAAGAACTAACCATTAGCAATGTATATTGTTATATATATATATATGTGCAGTAAAGTTTATTTTTAAGTTTAAAACTGGCCTCATTAATCAGTCTGCCACACTTCTGCGACAACAATTTCTGATTCCCTGAGATTTATGCATATGATCTGTTATATCTACATGTAGATATTTATACACACACAGCCTAACTGCTAGGCAGTTAGGCTCATCAATGTACTAATAACACTCTCCAGAACGTTAATTGATTCAGTCTTCCTCTTGAATCACTTACCAGTTTTCTTCTGTTCCTGTCTTAGATGGAAAACCACTTTGACTATCAAATTTGTTTGTTTATGTATTACTTGATACAATAATGTTCTTGTCCACGAGTAAGGCTATTATTCTGCACCATAATATGAATAAGTTATACTTGCAATTGCAAAATGGATTAGATATTCTTTAACCTTATAGCCTGAAGATTCGAGTGAAAACATATTTAGGTTGATTTTTTTAAATAAATTCTGGATTTTAGTCTTTTATTTTTAAAACTAGGCTTTTTAATTTTTCATTATACAATTTCTGATGATTGGATTGTTTCCCCAGCTGGTATCATTCAATCAAGCAAAGATGCTTGATTTACCAGACAAATTTAGCTCTTCCTGAAAATCAGGCAAGCACTGTAGATGTTTTACCACAGACATCTGAAAATCAATTTTGAAAATTTTGGCCATATAGTTTAAAATCTATCTAAGAAACTGTAGAAACTTTCCCAAACAATCTATTTTTCTCTATCCTTTTCTTCCACATTTCTAAAGAAGTATTTCCCCTTGGTTGAGATTTATGCAAAAGTCTGCATAACTGCCAAACACTTCACTTTTGGTTGAAAGGGGCTATAAGGAAAGTAAGCACTTTCCTTTAAGGATAATGGATCTTTGTTTCCAAATCCACCATAAATGCTTAAATAACTATGCTGCTGCTCACAATTGCTTTCCTTTCAGAGTTTCCTTTCGGAAGACCGTATTACTGCTGTTGTGCTACCACTAGATGCTCATCATGTAATTTTTAGTCATAAAGCCAAAAGGACAGACAAAGACGCCTCCAAAAATGTGTACTTCACCATATTCTATTCATACACTTTTACATTATAAAGCTTGACCCAAAGGAAGGGTTGACTGACCTAGGACAATTCTGCTTTAGGGACTGTTACTTTACTGCATCTTCCTACAGCACGTAAGAGATATTACTTCCTATCTCTGCCTTTTCAGTTAGGCTCTGAAACATTTTGGTTTACCTTGATATCATAAAATACTTATCTGAGCTCTGAGTCCTCCTTGTTGAAATAACCAGCAATTGCATCTTACCATAAGCACTCTAAATGCTTGATATCTAAAGTAATAGGCCTTTTTCCCTCTGTCTTGTTCTTCATTTGAGAGCATGCAGCAGTTTCGAGCAGAACTTACCTTTCTAGCAGTGTTTTTTACACATTTCTTGTGCCTCTTGCCCCATTACCTTTGGAATAAGTCTTTAGAGAGATGTCAGCATCGACACCACCTTTGCAATCCAAACCACTTTCCAAGCATGTGCCACTGACTGGGAAAAAGGAACCAAGAAGCACTTAAGTTCAACATTCTGATAGCACTCTGGCTGAAACAACTAATCAAAAGAGAACTCTCAGAAGAAAAACAGGGTTTAGGTCTAGAAAGCCTTTCCTGCTGCAGACTCTTATCAGGGTGTTGAATACTACAGTGTCCTATTGCCCAGAATTCTCCAACATATCCCTGCAAGGGCAATTTGCTGTTCCTTATACAGCAAATACTTCACTACTAAGCCCTTCTATAATTTCTGACATAGAGCAAGAGCATAAATAAACTCCAGCATTCTCCCTCCCCTTAAAACATTCTGAAGGAGTATTTCTCACCAATGCCATAGACCGTGTACCACCTCCAAAAGACTGTAATTCAGTTCTGGATCTCCACTAGTGTCTTCTTCAGGCATTCCCTCGAAGTTCTTCCTGAACTATCCTACATGTCAGAAGATGTTCAACAGTATTCCACCCTAACACTGACTCCCCATCAATCTAGCTTTAATGGAACCGGTTCTCCTTCCTTATGAGTAAATCCTTCGAACCTATTGTCTCTTTCTTGCTGCTGTACTTGTCCAGGAAAATGACCTTCCTGGTAGCATTCATTTCTGCAATACACTAAAGATCTCTTTGAATTATTTGTTAATGAGTCATTCTTGTAATCATTCATGGTACAAATAGACATAAAGTTAATCTTTTCCTCGAGAGGTATTGTCTATTTGTACATTTATAACTCTTCCTCCTATTCTTCTCCCTCAAAATCCAATTTACCTTGTAGACTTGGTCATCGAAAGGAAAGAAGACAACTTGGCGGAGAGGAGAAACATGGCACACGGCCTATGAATACTGGGTAAAAACACTCAACTAGCAATTTTTGTGCAGAAAAAGCCACATTACAAATGTAACTATAGACAGTCTCAATAACTTACTGTCATGTACTTAATCTTTCTTCTAGATAAATTTTCTAGAACAATGTAATTTAGTCATACATTCATTCTGTATTTCTAAAACAGGACTGTATCTTTTATTCCAGTTATTTTAATGTAGTAAACTGAAAACAGAAAGTAAGAAACAGGACCAGCAGCCACTACTGTAGAGATGTAGAGATTCCTGAAAGTAGAGAACAGGAAGGAAAAGTGCAGAACACACAAGGACAACTGTCTTTAGCAAACCCTGTTGTGAGTACATTTCCTTCTGTCTTTATATGCTTATTCTTGTGTACATTTCATTCTATCTGTACTCTGTCAACTAAGGAGATCAGTATACTAACGCTGTTGCTGTAGAGGTCTAGGACAGGACAGCATCTAACTGAAAGTAAACATTCATGCCTAAGCTCTGGCCAAAGAAGTCTAGGGCACAGTTCATCCCATTCTAGAGTTGCTGTCACTAGCTGGCCCAATTAACAAAAACCTTGTGTTGTATCTCTTCATAAAAGGATATGAGCATGATTATCATAAATACTTACATTGTCAATGCCTTAGTGTAGAGAAAGAGTCTTAGATCCAGCACTACAAAATGTTTCAATAAAGTAGATCTGTAAGCATTATCTGCCATAAAGCTGCAGCTTTGTATTTACCAGGACAGACACTTTTTTTATGGGAATACTAGAAATTGTATGGGGCTGTTTTAAAATGCCCAAACATTTAAAGTCATCGATATTTTAGATAACTTAAAAGACTGTGTCTGCATATATCTGTGTATATAATCTGTCTTAATAGAGTTGCTTTAAGTGTCCGTGGGTAGAAATGATATCATTCATTTGCGTAAAGGAGACAAATATGTTAACAATTTTTTTGAATACAGCAAACAATTGTTCTAAGATAAAATAGCATGGTTCTTACATCATCTACCAAGCAGGAAGAGTTTTATTTCTCTGTTACTTCTGACTTGGTTCTCAGATCACTTATGAAAATGAGGTAAGTGAATAACTTGATTAATGTGGAATCTAAGAAAATAATTAAGTTCAGGATATGTAAGATGTTAAAACAAAGCAATGTTGAGGGAGAAGGAATGCATATCTGTCTGACAGAGTAACTCCTAGTTCCCACCTGTTTCTCAAGTGTCCTTAATTAGGTCAGCTTTGTTTAGAGCAACATATGAAAAGAGTCAGGGCAGAACTTTGAAAGAATTAATCTACTAAGGGTATAAGGTGACTAGCAAGTCAGCATTATCTACTCTCTATTTACCACTGAGGCTGTGACAAGCCGTTTGATTAACATTGGCTTCACACTTTATTCTTTCTAGGCACTCTTGACTTTCCCCAATATTAATTTATTCTTACCTTCACTTTTACATATATCACATTTTTTACAGCTTTTGTTTTGGATTAATCAATGTGCTTGCTTGTTGTACAAACTCTTCAGTCATTCCTTGACATGCACATATTTTATAGTGATGTAAAACAATACGTCATTTCCATGTTGTTCAAAAAACAAACAGACAAAATTTATGCACACATTCGAAGGGATGGGTTGAAGAAGGCACTATGAAATGATGATGTTTCTCCATCCACAAACTCAATTCAACATAGAAATTCCTAATCTAAATTAAGTTTTCCCAAGATTTTCTGTTGGGTAGCTCTACAGAAGATTTATCTCTATGTACCTGTCTATTCTTCAATGTAAAAGAAGATGAGTAATTAAAGATAAGAGTTATTTACGTATCTGCTAAATGAGAAACAACTCAAACATTACTTTTCATGCATGCTAGAGTTGAGAATTACAGTTCAGGATGCTAATGTTTCAAGGTTCAGCTTGTTAAGGTCACATTCAATGAAGCATGCATCAATCTAGTTTTGCAGATGTTCATAATTTCATTTCCTGCAATTTCCTGAGGAGCTCAGTAAATCATCAGAAACTTAGTTGCTCACGTGGCTCTCATTTGATATCTTTCCTTTGAAGAAACGGTTATTCCTTCTAACTCTCATTCTCCCGTTATTACCTATGAGACTTTAAAAATAGAAATCATGTATGTGCTTTCCACCTAAAAATCTTTCATTGATAAAGAAATTCTAAAATATCCTTCAAAATTTGTCTATAATTCCTATGAAAAAATGAAAAGCTAAGAGGAATTTCTGTGTCTGAAATTTCACACCAGTTTTCTTTGAGTTCATGGTGGAAGGTGTGCATTTTCTTCATTATCACTAATACTATTAATCAATGATTTTTCTTTCTGGGCCATGTCTTTAATTTGCCACATGATGGCCTCATTTGTTCAGACAATAGCAAAGTTAATCTGCAATTTCTTTTAGAAATGTCCTTTTCTTTTCTTCTTCATGTATATCTTGTTCAACTCAACATGTACAGTGTTCTGTCTAATCCAAAGAGCAATATTCTTATGAGCTTTTGGTTACTGTCCAGGATCCCCGCTCTTTTTTCTGCCCAAGGGAATAGTATCAATTTACAGTCCTGACAGCATTGCTACCATGTCTACTGAGGTCAGAGTTCTTAAGATCTAGACTAAGGCAGTAGACATCAACTTCTCTTCCCAACTTGTACTACGTTAAGCAGTCCTACTGGAGGAAATCAATGATGATAGATAATGTTTATCTTAACATTTAAATCAAAAACCTTTCATTTATTTCTTCTTAATTTAATCTTCTTTGTCACAAAATATATTAAGATAAAGGAGAAGGCTAAAGAAAAGTCTTCCCATGTATTAGAAATATTTCTGAGTATTATAAGAGCAAAGAGGTTTTCATTTAGTCTGGGTAATTTGATTCCAGATATAGAGTTCGAGTGCCATTTTCCTGAGTGAATTACTTCTTTAAGAGATATTACATTCACTATCATTCTACATTGAATTTCAGGTGTCCTATAATTTTTAAAGAACAGATAAAGAAATTTACAAAACATGGTATTAAAATGCTACAGTTATGCTAAAGTGAAACTTATCACCTGCAAGACAACAGGCATTTACCACCAACATCTGTATTTTATAGTAGGTGAATTTAGTATTTCCTGCTAATAGAAGATAAAAGCATTACATAATTGCTTGATTTTGCAGCTGTGGACAGGAAAGTCAATGTTTGGTTCAATTTAATACACCACAGACTTTAAACCAGATGTACAATGCACTTTTATGTCACCTAAATTAAAATACAAATCTTAAAAAAAATTAACTATATAAATGGAAAAACTGGCTTCCATGAGGGTACAGAGATGGTTTATCGCTCTACACTGAAGAAAAATCTTTTTCTATGATGAGTCTGCTTCACAAGAAGAAATGTCTAGTGAGTATATTCACAAGTATCATAAAGGAAAACTGTTCTGAGAATATGGTGTCATCCAAAAAACCAAAATTAATATAGCTACACAATTTAAAACTTTCACCTCCCAGCTGTAAAGGAAATGTACATCCACCTTGGTTCAGTTGGTAAATAGTTCAGTGCTTGGGACACAAAACCAGTGTTGACATTTCTGAGAAGCCTTGTGGAACACTAGCCTAACCTTCTCTGGCTGCTCCTGCTCATCCAGCTTTAGGATTTTATGTGTGTGTAGCTGCTTGTGCAGTTGAACACTGGCCATGACTACAACTGTTGTGCTGTCACCTACAAACATCAGAATAGCAGCTGCAGTCCACCTGCCTGTAACCCCATCTGCCTCCCTCTTGTGGATAGAGCAAACCCCTCTTTTAGGTGTTTGCCTTGGGATTCCCATATCATTTCCAAAAACAAGCCGTCAGAATATTCATGCACATAAAAGGAACTTCTGTCTCAGATTAGGTCAGCAAATTTTTGGAATATTCTTTTAATCCACAGCTTTTTTTTCTGAATACTCAAAGCAAATGTTAAGCTTCAGAATACCAACGTATCAATAAGAAATATTACATTTCGTTCAAGGGGAATACTTTCAACATTTTCAAATGTTTTTGCCACTGACTTCAGTTTCAGAGATGATAAATAACTGACAAACTAGTCAATTACTTGGATTCCAGTTTACAGATTGAGGTTACATATTTTAGGCATCTGAATATAATTTTTTATCCATTTACCATTATACACAGTAAGTCATAAAATCTGTCATCTTAAAAAGTCCATATTAGGGGATTCACATATTAAACAGATAATTGAACTCTGTGATATCAATTTGTTCTAGAATTATACGTTTTCTATGTTTATAGAGGTAGCTACATTATATTATTTGTCATAGTTAATTCCTTAGTTTTACCTTATTATCTTAATTGCATTTTACCTAGAGAATCCTTTTTCTATTACATAGTTGTTCTTCGGCTACAGCTATCTGAAAACTGATTTGGACTTTTGTTTCTAAGTTTCATCAAGTAGAAGGATCAAATGAGCTGGTGGCCAATTCCCCCCAATACGTTCCAGATTGTCAGGTTTATTATGATTCCTTAAATTATAATAAAATATATATATATAGGATGTCCATGCCAGAGAACAGCTATCTTAAAATAGTTCTCAATAACACACCAATGAACTTCTCATTGTGAATGACAATTTATTACCATTACACATTACTCTTTTCAGTTATATCCAGTAACAGAAAAAGAAGCAATGGGTCAAATTCCATCTGAATGTGAGAAAACAGTTCATTATTGTGAGGGTGGTTGAACACTGGAACAAGTTGCTTAGAGAGGTTGTGGAGTCTATGTTTAGATATTCAAAACCAGATGAGACATGGCCCCGAGTAACCTGTTCTACTTCACCCTCCTTGAGCTAGGGTTTGGACTAGACGATCTCCAGAGGTGCCTCCCAACCTCAGCCATTCTGTGATTCTGTACAGGAAAAATCACAGTCAACCACGTGGATCCAACCAATTAAACTGATCCACTCTTTATGGTGACTTCTAGTATGTCAAGACCATTCAGTACATCACAAGCGGTATTAAGAGGAAACTAGTCATAAAAATAACACTGGAAAATCACTTTCTAAACTTTTGTCCAAAGAGTACGTAAAAGCATTCTGCACCTCAAAGGTGACCAGAATATGACAAAAGAAATGTCTTAGGAATACTTTATGACCTCTGCTTTAATTCCCAGTTTTGACTGACAGCCCGAGCGAAGGAATCAGCCTTGGGTTGTGTCTCCCCAAGGAGAGAGAGGAATGTTTTGTCACTTTTACCAACAAGCCGTCATTTCTAACAGGGTATTGTTTCGACAGCACAACAGCAAGCTATGCCTTTACTCAGGGAAAGCCAGGGACTGGTAAACCTTTGTGTTGGGAATTGCAGATTCTCCTCTTCCCCTCTGCCACCTCTTCCTGCCACTACATTGCAGTAAGGCCCTCAAAGGCCATCCTGAGAACTCACAATGAAAGGAAAACACTTGAGTTCCTCCAAGTTCCTAAGAGCTCTCACATCGCCAAACCTCATTCTGACTGTCCAAACTTTTTTTTTTGTTTAATTTTGGTTTTTTAAGCTTTCCATCCCTTCTCAACCAATACTATCAAACTCTCAAAAGGCAACACTGATTTTCGAAATATAAACACAACCATCCATAAAACTTTGAGGTGACCTAATTCAAGAGATAATATATAGCACAGTTTAAATCCTACTATAAAACTTACATGCATTATCCATTACCTATTCTAAGAGTAGGGCTAAAGAATCTTTATGATCATTTGTCGTTAAGGAAAGTCAATGATTTTCTGCAAATGAACTCTATCTTTTGGACACAAAATAGCTAAAAGGAGCCACACTTACTCCCATTCAGTTTGATCATGGATGGCTGAACAGTGATAACAAGAGCACCTTCACTTGAACAGCTATGGCAGGTTCACAGCCCAGTATAATGGTCTGCTCCAGGAAATGGTGCTTTTTCAGTCATCCTGATTACTTCTGAACCTTACAAAGAATAATTAAAATATGAGCAAAGAGACTTCCTTTGGGAGGAGTTAAGAGGAGACTTCTCAGATGCTTTCAAGAGTGACAATGACAAAACAGGCTCTTCAAAACTACTCATTGCTGAGCACTCCATTTCTGGAGGCAGAACGTGCGCATAGTCTTTTGCAGACCTAGCAGGCTCCAAGGGCACTGCAAAAGGTTGGCATGCACCAGTTTTTGAACATTTTCCCTCATTAGAGTTTTATGTAAATTGAGCAAAGTCCAACCTCACTACTTGGTCCTAACCAACTGACTGTTGAACAACCTTCCAGAACAGGTGAAAACAGATTAAGATCATCTCCTTGGTAAATCAGCACATTTATTTTGTCTGAGACAAGTTATCAATGTTCAACAGTGAGCATTAGAAACCAAGCAAAAATATCCAGTGAAATTTCGTTCTACTTTAAAATACGTTTTACTTTTTATTTTGTATTAATTGTGGTACACTGCAGAAATTTGCATGCTTTGAAATAACATATTACCAAGGATTATGTAGAGGACGCCACTGTGGGTCATGCTTAAAAACTGAAGATAAACCGGTTTCAAACAACACAACAGGATATAGGTTTTCAGATTATTAGCTTTGCATTCTCTCAGTTAAATATTACTGGTAGTTTTTCCTGAGGTACTTTGTTTCTCAAAAAGATTAAAATGCATTCTGAAGATGAAACAAAGTCTTACAGAAATGAAAAGGATGATAATATTGCTGTATCATATCAGGATTATGGATCTGAAGGTGAACGGTAAGTATAGTAGTTGATTTCAAAATATTCCCGTGAAAGGTTGGACCAGATGATCTTTGGAGGTCCCTTCCAACCTGGGCTGTTCTATGATTCCGTTCTACTAATGTTTTATCATTAACTGCATAGGCTTAAATTTTACTGGTAAAAAATACAAGAATAATCACACAGTTTTCCTTTTTGGGAGAAGTCTTTGATATCCATTATTCTCTTCAGAAAACACAGACAAACACAGATATAAAAATGCATTAGTATCTATATCTAAATATGGATAAAGAAATCTAAATATAGATAAATTGTTAACAGACAAATCCCCTTGAATCACCCAGGTCAGGGGAAGCTTGTCTGAGGAGTAGAAAGCTTTGCTTGTACCTTGATGCTATGATTGAGAATTTCTATTAGGATCACAGAAAATCTGGCTGCTCCATTCATTCTTTTGCAAAAATACAGTGACAGCTGTATCTCTCCTCTTCTGTTAAAAGGCTGATCCAAAATATTGAAAGAACAGAAGTCAGAGTAGTTAAAGGACACCTAAGTTACAGGCTTCTCCAAGTTGTTTGAAGGACTTGTAACTTTTCTACTAGAATGGAGGGCCAATTGGAGTCAGATGTCCTGCACGCTCTCCTCTCTACCTCTTTCATATTTCAAAAAAAAAGAAACATATCACGATGGAATATAGATTCCATCATTTAAAGAACTGCATAATATTGTAATTCACTGTTTCCCATGTTATGCAGTCAAAGACACCTAATCCCCACATACCTTTATGGGGGAGGGTTTAGGATGGTTTGAATGGGATTTCTAGGCACCTGAAGCTGACCTGTGTGCATGGTAGCAGTGGAAACAGTGACTCATCCCAGTTAGGATTAATTAAGAGTTTATGAAACTGCTGACTGGCACAGTGCTTTATGTCCTTTAAAATAATTTGCACCAATGACAGCAGGAGAAATACTAGTATTTGATCTGACACTGAACTTTTTAGAGCTGAGAGAAGCCCCATTGCGAAACAGTGGAAAGAGTTTGACATTTTACCTACATCTTTAAAACGTGCTGGATGGGTTTAGTTTTAACTGGAGAGCACAGGCTGTTTGGAGGGAAAGCTCAGTTTATTCAGGCAACAGCCTTCTCATGCTTCCTGTCTGGTGGTTTATAGGTCAAGGACCCTTATTAAAGCTCATCTTCCTCCTTTTTCATGCAAAAAAGGAGATATTTAATTCTGATCTAGACAAAAATTCTTAAATCTTTAACAAATTATCCTGAATTTGTCCATGGAGGAAAGTAGGGTAATTTAGCATTTTAGCGTTCATCAACTTGCAGTCTCTGGCATGTCAGAATGAAGTTTACTGCTATCACTGGTAGTTATACTGTACCAAAAAGCTGTGAAAATGTCAGGTAAAAATATAATATCTATTTTTTTTCTCTTTGAATTTATTAAAAAACACCTACAACCAAAAAATCTGTTTCCCTCTGCAAACAAGGTAGACTTTAATAACATTCTCAGACCCGGGCATATTTTAGAAAAAGGCAAATGAATACAAAATTGTATCATATTTTAGAGTATCCAGTGGAAGTCTGATGCACTACTAATGGAACAAGGTGCCTATTCTCATTGAAGATTACACTGTCCATTTTCCTGAGCATGTTGCCTTCCAGTCATTGCTGGGAGTGCCCAAACTAGAGAAATACAGTTTAATCCCAAAGTGGCAACTATGAACAGAACAGTTTATTTTACCTCTGTCTAGGCAAAGGCTGATTACTGTTACTTTTTAATCTATCCCTGGTACTGCTCATAATGGCAATGCAATGAATAAAGGTTTAGTACCAAAAAAAGCCCCCCCCAAAACCCCTGTAATACTCAGCTAAAGAGTAGTGCTTTAACTAACCTTTTTTCAAGTGGAAATCTTCAGTATGAACCTTCAAATTTTTCAAGTGGAAGCAAAATTCCTACATCATTTTAACACTGTCCGTTTGACACAGATCATCTTCCAGCCCCTTAAGCCACGTTAATATCTCACATGGTATCTTGTGACAGGACAGGACACTGCCCTGCAAACTCACAGTGATTTTTCTGAAATTCCACCTGTTCCATTTTTCTTTCTGGTACAAGCCTTCTGACCATTACACAGGCATTGCATTCTTTCTGACACCACCTCCACCTTCTCCAAGTTTGCTTCATTTTCCCCTCTTTGCAGTCCACTTCACATTTTAATAGCCCAGTTTCTTGCACGTTCAATTCTGTAGGTTGAATCTTATGATTAGAGGGACCAGTGTGCCCGACTGCAGTCTGAATGATCTGAAATCAAAGTACTTAGCTATGAGAGGTCTTTGACAGACAGTTGGCAGTAACGTTAGATTAGCCCACCCACCTAGTTTTCCAAAGGCACTTAAAAACATGGTCAATAGCTACCACTAGGCAAAGTTTGCAAGAGGACTTTTGCTGCATTATCAAAGTCCCACTGTGGATTCAGTTACAGCCATTCTTAATGCTTTTTCATATGACCTGTAATTTTAAACGAGTCTTCCGTAGGAAGCTTGTAACTTACAGCTAGACTATGTGTTTTGTTTCCAAACCAGAAGACTTCTTGAAAGTATTTTTGACAGTGTACAGGGAAATGCGCTGAGATTACACTAAAAGATCTTATTTTACATTCCTGTATCTCCTCCTTGCATTTGAACACAATTAAGAGACAGTAGTTGTGTTCATAATGCATTAGGCTTGCTTTGATGTTTTAAGTGCTCTTCCCACTTAAAATGCAATCATAATTTTTTAGAAGTGGGGACAAGAAGCTGTCTCAGAAACTGAATATCATCAGCCTGTTTACAGTGGTATGTTTCACACTATTTGCATGTTTAGCAATCCCAGTCTACCATAATGTTTAAAATTTATTACTTTTATGTATGTATCTCTACTCATGTTGCAGAGCTACGCTACAGACACTTCACCATTTACAGTATAGAGTACTTGGAGATCCGAAATGGGAAGGGAAAATGCAGGGGAAAGGAAAGAAAAGGCAGACACAGGAGATGGAGTAAGCTAGCTTAAAATGCTGGGGGTTTTTGCTGTGACAGCTACATCCAACAGATGCTGACACAGGTCTATTAACAGATGGGTGGGAAGGGGGATATAACATGGACCTGGAATGTGTTTGGAGACACAGAAAGAAAGAAAAGGAAAATGCCCAGCATACGGGTAGCATATGCCAGAAAATTTATCTCCCACACTAGCCATACTTTCGTAAGCACCTGGCATCACTGCCTAATGAAATACTCTTTAAAATGCATTGTCAGAGACAAGGAAATCTTAGCTTCCATTTTCAAGTTATTCTTTTGCAATTGATTCTAACTTATCAGTACTATACTAATTGCTAACTAGTCTCTTCTCAGCCACTGTCCCACCCAAATCCATATCCAGAAAACAACAAGAAAGAGTCACAGCAGATTTTACAATACAATTGCATTAATTTTTAAACAGGTGATTTAGAAACACAGAGTTTTAATTTTCTTCTTTTATGTGCAGGCCACAATATTTTTGCATTTTGCATAGTTAGAGCCATCATCGATAAAGGGGACCTCAGGAGGTCATCTGGCCCAATGTCCTTCTCAAAGTCAGGCTAAACAGCAAAGTTAGAGCAGGCTGCTCAGAGCCTTGTCCAGGCAAGTTTGGAAAATCTCCAGCAGCTGCAGTTCTAGAGCCTCTCTAGGCACCTGTTCCAGGGCTTGACCACAACCATCTGAAGAAGTTTTTGTAACATACCATAAGAATTTCTCTCATTACATCTTTAGTTACCTGCCCCTCTTGAGGACTTCAGATGAAACTACTTCTTGTAGCTGTGTTGTATTGCAGGTGTTAGAAACATGATGGAGCACTGACAAAGTGTACTGTATCCAAAGAGTTAGTATCTGCCTTTTCCACACTTTCTTATTTGTTTGGATATAATTTGGGTTTTTTTCAGTGATATCTCCAAGGTTAATGAAGGAATACGGGAAAAATGGCAATGTTCTTTCAGGCAGTGATTACCTTTTTCACTGGATTTATAGTTGTTTTCACAAAAGGTTGGAAATTAACACTTGTGATGCTGGCATTCAGTCCTGTTCTGGGATTCTCATCAGCTCTCTGGGCAAAGGTAGGCAAAAAGCTTGAGTTTTCAATAAACTGGTAAACTATATCCTCTATAATCCCATTTGCTATTTGTAAGACTTGAAAATACGATCTGGCTATTAGTGAATTTAGACCTTGCTCACTTGCAGAAAAGTGTGAATAGGTGTATGATGACACTGGTACAGCTGAAGAAGTGCAGTGTCCCCACCATGGACACAGCTGTCCTGCTGCAAAGTTTATGTAAGTCTAACATACCGTCATATGAATGGGTAAATAAGCAGTATCTTGGCCTTCTTCACTGGACTCCAGGACAACTACACCAAAATAATTGAGTACTGTCAGTAAAAATATATAAATACAGAAATGAAGTAAAATAGCACAGCTGAGGTCACTGACAGTAAGTTCTGGCATGAACCTGCAGTGAATCAGGTTTCCTGTGATAAGTCCCGTCTGTGGGCTCTGACCGCAGGGGGAGGAGGGCATTACCCCTGGGGACAGCACAAGGACACAGGCAGACACAGCCGGGCAGCCGGCACACTGTGAACTCAGCTCCAGATCGTCCCTTTGCCATTTGCTCAGATCCCAATAACTTACTGAAAACAGCACGCGAGAAGTGGATGCAGACCTCTCTGACAGAGAAAAAGACTTAATCTATAGAAATATAATTGCTTTTGTCTAGGACTTGCAAAGGGGCATCAGGGTGTCAAGTACCAACTGGCTACTGAATTTCAGTGACATTGGCCAGCCTTGCCCTTTCAGCTGAGATGAAAATCCCAACCTTATTTAACATGTGCAGCCCCTAATACTTCCCAGCACAAGTGCTCTGCTGTAGCTTCACCTGCAGCCTACCGTGTGTCGGGAGCATGAATGTTCCTGTGCTTGTTGAACAATCGCTTGTCCTGACACAAACCAGAACTGTCTGATAGTGGTGCAAGTGTTTCTAAGTGTAAGGGATCTTAGTCTACTCCTCCAAATTTCTGTAATGATGAAAGTATAGGACTGAAAATCCAACCTCACCTTTTGGCAGCAGATAACATGGATTTTTCTAGTTAATATATTTTATGCAATGCAAGCATTGTCATGATGGCCTTCATCAAATTTCTGCCTTGTAAGTTAAATGTGGAGTCTTTTGTAAGTCTTTATACATAAAACAAGGCAGATAGGAAATTCAGTACAATAAATTAAGAATTTGTAGACACCAGAACAAAGCTTGAGCTAATTCTGGTATGGATTGAATGGGAGTGTTAAAATATTTTGCTTCTACACAGATAATTTCTGCATTCACTAACAAAGAGCTAACTGCCTATGCAAGAGCTGGAGCTGTTGCAGAGGAAATTCTGGCAGCAGTTTGAACTGTGGTGGCATTTAGAGGACAGAGAAAAGAAATTGAAAGGTGAGAATAAAGTTTCCATACGTTGGCTGTTTTTATAATAGTGACTAAGAGGTTTTCATCTTTGCTGCTGAATTTTTTTTCCTTTTTATTCATTTCAAAAAAGCATGACAAAACGTGCTGTGATGAAGTCCCTTTTGCAAAGAGTATATGGTCTTACAGGCCTCATAAATCCAGTGAGAGTCATAAGAAAAAAGGCAGGCACATGGAAAAAAAAGACAAGTATAGCACTAAGGTCACAAACCAAGGTCATGCATGTGTATTTATTTGTATTCTACTATGGAAGATCATTCTTGGTATCTTTTTGATCTTTTATATAAAGATAACCAGCATGACACAGTTCATTCACCTACGGTCTTTATCTACACTGAGAGCAGGTTGTACCTTTTGTTGGAGGGTTTGGAGTATGACAGTGTGGTTGAAGGTTTGATCCCTGTTGCAGCATGCCTGCTAACGAGTTTACACCTGTGACAGGTCAGCAGCTCTTGAAGCCATCCTCTCTGTTATGCTCAGGTGCTAGGGTCTCTAGCTAATACCTAAGGGTCTTTGAGGGGCAGCCTATTTAACCATTCCCACTTATGACCAAGCGTGTAAGTCCATTTTATCCAGGGCAAAGGCGGGCAGGTGAGTTTATATTGCCAACACACTGCAGAAAGAAGCTGGGAAGCAGCTTTGCTCTCATGTCCTCAGTGAAAGTGACTGGTGGAGCAGGGAAAGCAGGAGCGCCTGCAGCCAGGCTTCTGCCTCATCTGGCAAGCGGCACGTGACTGCAGAGCAGGGGTTATCGCTGGTTCTCGCAGCAGTCCATACTCACTGTCACTTCCTCTGGGCCACCAGCAATTTACATTGTAATGTAAGCTTGATTTAATACTTAGATGTGATTAGAATAAAATGCAAACGAGTCTTTATTCCAAACCTCTGAAATGAGTGGCAGAGTTGCATATGTTCAGAGAAAAAAATATATCCCACACAAAAAAGTCAGAGCCAAGGCTGAAAAAATTAATTAGGAATTAGAGCCTGCTTCTGGTGTGACAAACAATTTTAGTTTCACACAAGTTTCCAGTTTCCTCAAATATTTGGTTCTGTTCTTGCCAGTATTACAGTGAAGTGGATACCTTTACCTTTTGAGTTGAATTACCCTTGTTTTCATGTTATAGGAAGAAAAAAAAGAGATCTTTTTCTATGTTTAATCACAAAAGTAACTGTTGGTTAATTTTTATTCAGGTGGATTTAGAAATGTCCTTCTGTTCTGTATTGTCACTCTAAAGAAGGATCCCAGCCATCAGCACCTCACAATATCCTTCTTATGGTCCAGTTATGGAAAAAGGAAATTTGATTCCTTTTTTCCTATCAATGTTTCCTTTTGTTTAAATGATTGCCACCTGTTTAATTGCTGCTTTGATTCTAGGCTTCCTTATAGTGCACAGGATGCATGAAACAATGCATGCTATCAAGCAATGACAGCTAATATTGTCAGATAAATGAAGCCATCTAATTAGAGTTATGAATTCCTAGCTATGTATTTTGTGGTGTGTTTTTTTCTTTGTCTTTAGGTCTTTTTTTCTATACTGCTTGGAGCTTTTAGCGTTGGACAAACTGCACCAAGTATGGAGGCATTTGCCAATGCAAGAGGAGCTGCCTATGCAATCTTTAGTATTATAGACAATGTGAGTACCTTTGCCATGTCTGTCATCCAAAAGCGTTGAACACCTGACCTCTTTTCTGAATTAAAATTAACAACTGTGTGTACAGTATCATAACATTTAAAAATTCTACCTAACACAATTTTGGCTACAGGACAGGCATCTAATTACTGAAATGTGAGCCAATAAATGAGGAAGATGCAAATTTCTACCGGTTGTTTCATCTGGTAGTTCAGAAGACCAAGTTAAAGAAGAAAAAGAAATTATTGCAAAGCTTGCCTGAATAAATATACTTCAATCTTCATTCTTAAAAAAAAAGAATGCAACAACTGAGAGAGGATTCTAATATTCTGTAACTGTGCTCACTTTATTGGCAATTATTGCTTTTCAGCTATCAATAATTGAAAGGACTGCCTTTACAGTGACTACATCTGTACTGATTTGGCAATGTAACTTCTACTTTCAAGTCCTATATCAAACAATATTAAAATATTTGTATAGTTTATAAATATTAAATGAGTTATCTAAATAGTATATATAAAATATAGAATCATAGAATCATTTAGGTTGGAAAAGACCTTTAAGATCATTGAGTCCAATGTTAACCTACAACTGCCAAGTCCACCACCAAACCACGTACCTCAGCACCACGTCTACATGTCTTTTAAATACCTCCAGGGATGGTGACTGAACCACTTCCCTGGGCAGCCTGTTCCAATGTTTGATAACCCTTTCAGTGAAGAAATTTTTCCTAATATCCAATCTAAACCTCCCCTAGTGCAACCTGAGGCCATCTCCTCTCACCCTAAAGGAAGGAGTGTAACCATGAACACAAATTACTGTTAGTATGCAATGGCTGGATGCGAATGTGTAGGTTACTCCTTCCTTTTGCTGATGTTTTAGATTATTTCTTCTATTCCTTAATTTGTGCCAGTGAAGACTTAAGGCCCTGAGCATTTGCATTTGTTACTCACCCCTAACAGCAGGTCTGCCAGTGACCTGGGCTGGCAGCTTCATGCTGCTACTTCTAAGAGTAGTTGCAGCTACTTTGCAATGAGACCTGCTATGCTTCTTTATATGGTGACATTAACATCTAAGATTTCACAGCTCTGTATCATGCTAAAATGTCATTAGAAACCTAAACAATAGGTTTTTTCACTTTTCTTGATGTGTTGTTCTGCACTGGAAACTCAAATTAACAGTGCATCCAATGCTGGCTATAAACCGAACCACGTTAAAGATAATTTGGAATTCCAAAATGTTTAATTCAATTATCCTGCTAGGCCAGATATTAAGGTATTTTGCATGGAGGTGATACAGATTCCTTTTAAGATAACCTGATTGCCTTAGAGAAAAACAGTTGCTATAATAATAAAAAAAAAAAGTAGTCCTAGAAATAATGGAAACCTTTGCTTTTATCTAGAACTGATAATACATTTTGGCCAGAACTGGTTAATTAAAAAAATTAAGATCCCACCTTTTAAAATAAAATGTAACTACAAGAAATTTCCACTGAAAGATAAAAGGTTGGAGGTCCATATAAGTTACAAATATAATTAAAAACTCTAATTGTCATAATATTCATTTTAGCCCAGTAAAAATGTTATAGCAGTATACTGAGCTGCCAAATTGTCCACACTGTAAGTCTGATAAAAGTATTTCTCTGAGAAACTGGCAGCATATCCAACACCTTCTTTATTGTAATTAAAATGGAAAACCTGCCCTTTGAAAGAAGAGATTGTTTTGTTCAAGGACTCTCACTAAGGTAAGTCTTGAAGGACTATTAGAAATCCAGGGACACGAACAATTAGGCAGGTATATCCAAGTGAGTGTTTATCCTGTAGAGTTTAGAGGAAGGAGAAGATGCTGCTGGGGTTCCTAACACTGATGTGCTTTTTCTTTATGATGCCTTTCTTTGGTAAAAGAACTGTGCCACAGAATGTTTTGCAAACATGTGTGGTTGTCTTGTAGAAGTTTGTGGTTGGAGAAAGAGGGGCCCAGCTGAGTGGAGGCCAGAAGCAAAGAATCGCAATTGCCCGTCGCAATCCTGAAATTCTTCTGCTTGACGAGGCAATGTCAGCTTTGGATACCGAGAGTGAACCAGTTGTGCAGTCAGCACTGGACAAGGTCAGTACTGATCAACGGTGAAGTGTTTTTGTAAGTGCCCATGGAATTCAGTTAATGACATTATGGGTAGGATTGAACTGCAGCAGGCTTTCCCAAACAAGCTTTAGTCTTTAGAGCAGTGGAGAGCTCAACATGAGCTAAGAGCTAAATATTCCCAGGCAGTTTTGGGGATCCATGTGGGCTGTGTTCGTATTAACACCCAGCAAAGTAATTCAAAACCAACTCGGGGGTGTCTTCAAGAGCAGCTGCTACATGTTGCAGCTGTCTAGACACAACTTATAAACCACATAGACAATTGAACCAAAAAAAAAAAATAGCCAATCCTGTATTTCTTGTTGTCTGCTCCAAGCAAGTGTGTGAACCAGTTACAAAATAGTTCCACCTATTCCTCCGGCTGAATCAATCATTTTCGTTGTTTTTCCTCTCCCTCTGTTTCTCTCTCTCACTATGCACCTATGCTCATGCTCTGGCTGAACACAAATTCCCACCATTGCATAAACATTTTCAGCAATGATCACAGTTTATCTATGGACGATATCTTTATAACGCATTTTTCCACCTTATGCTATTCTGCTTCAAGAGAAGTACTTTAGCCATTGTGCAGGGTTGTGTCTGGAAGACTTATACAACAAAATCTATGTTCTCATCTTCAAAGATATTTTAGCCTATAATATTTATTCGGATGCCTAATTGCCACTAATTTCAGCAAGAGTTACACTCTTTGCCCACTAGTCCTAATTCCTGACAATCCACACTACTCTGTGAAACTACGCTAGCTGGCACACGCAAGGATCTTTCTCCCAACCCATGCCCTGTAAAGTGAATCCCACAGACAGGAGGGCAGAGAACTGCTGATTGAGACATATTTGGTGGGATCCCAACTAACTTCTGCAATATAAAACTTATGCAGCTAGTTTAAACAAGTTACTTGGCCTCTCACCTCCCCCACCTGTCTTTAACATACATTGTATGGTGAGATGAATCTCCCTGAGCATGCCAGAAAGACTTGCTCAGACTAGACCAGCTCTGATTGCTGATGTTAAGCAAGACGAAGCTAAGCTGCTGTGTGCCAAGCATTCCTTTGTCCTCCTCTTGCCTGCTTTTTCTCTTCCTCGCTGTGCTGAGCATGTACCTCTATGGAAGGTTTCCATCAGATCTAGAGGGGACCACTTTTCCCTGCAGGCGTTACCAAACCGCTGCTGAATGTCTGTTTGCTGTTTATGTGGATGGGGCATTAGAAAATGCATACTATTTTTTATGGGATGGCTTGAATGGCTGTTATTTCCAGTTCATAAAATCAAAAAATCATAAAATCGTAACAATGTTAAGATATCATGCGTAGCTGGAAATTCGTTTCGAATATTCCACACATTACAGTTTTCTCTTTTATTTCTTAATTGTAAAACACTTATTAAGCCATTATTCTAGCAGTACAAAATGTTAAGATTTTTAAACTGAATTATATAAAGCTTGGATTCACTTTTTGGGTCACTAGATACTAATATCAATTTATCACAGTGAACAGTTAATAATGTGCCTTGTTGTGTCAAACTACATATTTATTTTATTATTTGTAAGTAATTAAAAAGATGGAAAAACAATGTGAGTAATAGAAGTATGATTTTAAGTACAATTTTAGATAAATATTTTCGGCTAAGTCAAATGAGAAATTTAGAGCAAATAAAATTTCTAAAAGTGATTAATTTTTAACATTTGTGAAATGTTCTGAAAGAGAATTGTCACTGACATGCTTAATGGTAGATAGTCTTTTTTCAGTGGAAACTGGATACATAACCTGGGAAGATATTGAAAGGGCAGTTTCAAAAAAAGAACCTTTAGATATTTGTGTTTAGAAAGAAATTGACGTGAAAAAAACAGAGTACATTAATTTATATTTTCAAATAAAGTATGTTTTGCAGTATTTGATTTAAGTTACATTTTTGCTTTAGTTTACCTTGGAGGAATGGAAAAATATTGTGACATTCAAAATTTCTTAGTTGATAATTTTGATCTTTACTAGAACGTCTTTTCCAAGGAAATATTTTGTTCAACTCTAGTATGAAGATGGGAAATATTATCTGTACCTGACAATACTGACATGGAGCCATTGTTCCTGTTTCCAGGTCAGGAAAGAACAAAATACACTTGTTATTGCTCATCGTTTCTCAATGGTTCGAAATGCAGATCTCATAGCTGCACTTGAAAATGGTGTCATCACAGAATCATATTGTGTTATTGACCTAACTGAATTGAATTGCTCCCAAAGGTGCCTCCAGTTGTGCAGTGTATTCTCCATAGAGAAACTCTAGGGGGAAAAATTCTTCCCTGAAGAGTGCAAAACTTCACATAAAGAGAACTTCATATTAAGTAAAATATGCAAGTTTGATCCAAAGTTGTGAATTACAAGAATTCTAACCAAGAATGTTTCTTTACAAGTACGACACTAAAAATAAAGTGTCTGAGAAGGTAAAAATGAAGATTGTGGCAAAAAAATGAAGTTCTGGAGCTGATCGCTTCTCAGTCTACTTTTCCAAATCATAGAATTATAAAATAGCTCAGGTTGAAGGGGACCTCGGTGGCTCATCTGGTCCAACCCCCGCTGAACGCAGGGAGGAATCTGAGGTCAGAGTGGGTTGCTCAAGGCCATGTCCTGTTCAGTTTGGAATACCTCCAAGGATGGAGACTCCACACCCTCCTCAAGTCACCTGCTCCAGTGTCTCCCACCCTCATTGTGAAAACAAACTCATTTATGCAAGAACTTTTGCAAATCACCAGTATCTTGCTGACTCAGGCTCCTGAGGTTTTGTCATGCAGACATAGTCTATCTTGAATATTTTTATTATCTCTCAAGCTATCTCCTGAACTTCTCAAGCAGTTTCTCTCAGGCCTTAACTTTGAAGCAGCAGGAAGTCTTGCTCCTATTCTTCATGGCTCCCTCACGTTGAAAGTCCCTCTTGCTGACTTTCTGATTCATTTTAAAGAGATTTTCTGGTGGGCCTCTTCAGTTAACGTAGTTAACTCTCCTGTATGTTTTCAGAACAGTTTAACTCAACAAAAAATGAGAAAAAAAAACCCTCTGCGGCTAAAACAAACTCCCCTGCCTCCAATAAGTATTAGCATATTGGCAAGGTTTTCACTGAGTATAGAGAGGACTTAATGAAAATTCAATACTTGATTGGGCTTTGTAAAATTACTGAATTCTTACCAATCTTTCATTTACCTAACAGGAATTGTTGTTGGTTTTATTGTCTTTTATTTAAAATTGATGTATGTCTTTTATTTAGAATTGATCATCATTTGAAAGCACAGGAAAGTACAGAATCATAGAACCATAGAATGGTTTGGGTTGGAAGGGACCTTAAAGATCACCTAGTTCCAACCCCCCTGCCATGGGCAGGGACACCTCCCACTAGACCAGGTTCCTCAAAGCCCCATCCAACCTGGCCTTGAACACCTCCAGGGACGGGGCATCCACAACTTCTCTGGGCAACCTGTGCCAGTGTGTCAGAGCAATCAGACATTAATTTACTCTGAAAACTTCTAAAAATATTTTCAGGTGTGATTTATAACAAATCCATGTTAGAAAATGTAAATAATTGCATTGTAAATTTTCTTGTTATGGAGCAAGGTATAAAACAAGGTAAACTGGAGTCACTTTGAGCAAACTATAGATACATTTTTACTAGGGCAACTTAGATTTCATGAAAAAAAAATAAAAACTACATAATGATAGTTACTCAACATCCAAAATATACAGACACAATGCAACAACAAATAATATACAACATCCTCAAAGATCTCTTTAAAAGATTTAGAGACCTTGAAGACCTCAAACCTTATAAAGCATATTTGTGTTATCCAAACTTGGGAGCATTATCTTTATTGCTCTATGAAGTTGGTGAAACCAAAACTATATGATCTCCTTCCTTCATGAACTATGGTTTTTTTACTATATATAAAAGTATGATGATGGCTTGAAGATACTACATCTTTAATGTTCATTTATCCACTGTTGAGATAAATAAGTGCATGGAAGATTTAAATGGAAAATTATTTCCATAACAAAGCAAACTCTCCATGCAACGTAACCAGGTTGTTGGTTTTTTTGTTAACATATAGAAAACAAACAATAGGAATCTGTTTATCAGAGTTTTGGCCTAAAAAAAATCATGAGTCTGTAAAATATAACACATCATATTAAGAACAATTTCCATATTTCTCTCTCACTAACTAGTCATTGTTTAACTTCTTCAGCCAGTGACTCCAGAAATGCTATTCTAGAGTCTCAAGACATGCCTCAGCATTTTGCAAGTGTAAACTGCAATAATAATTTACTGATGTATGTTGTTCACTGACAAGTGTTACTAATTTTATCTTGCCAAAACCACAATGAAATCTTCATTCACAAGACATGTAAAATCACTTTCGATCTATAAACTTCAAAGAAAAAAAATCTTAGTTTTACGAGAAATTAACTTATCACTTTAAGTGTATGTAATGCATATAGCATGTCTGTGACAATATCAGGGGAAATTATTACACTGTAACTTAAGCAAATTAATTTTCAAAATTTTCTCTTATAGATGTTTATAGAAAAAGGAGAGGCCACCATCAGAGAGACAACACTGCTGGTTTTAGGTTTTGGACTGATTTCTTCTGTCACTTTGTTTCTTTGGGTAAGTTTTTGTTACTGCAATTGTTCATGGTATTTGAGGCGCTATATCTCAACTGTGCCAAGTTCTCAGTGTCAAGCAGTACACAAGAAAAATGATGCTGAACTTTCACTATCAGATAGGTTCAAAATATAGTAAGAGGTTTCAAATGTTCTCTGTGCTGTAAGCTGACCCCCATCTCCCCAGCAAAGGAAAGTTTGGGTGTAGCACCACACCTGTGTAGGAAAACCCAATACTGACAGCACTGATAGTACTGACAGCACTGATAGTACTGACAGTAACATTGGCAGCACAGGTTTAGGACACGTTTTTGAATCTTCTGCCTTGAGTAAATGGTTTTGCCTCAACTTGCGATCTGAGCTCTGTGCAACACTCCTGTCAGCATCTGATCTGATTGCACTGAAACTACTTGCATGTACCTACATAAACTCAACCTTTTGGATTTCTAAGAAAACACACCAAAAGTAACTGAGAAAGACCACATCATATGCTTAATTTAAGATTACTCACAGCTCCATACCATGAAAGTTAAATAACATTTCAAATCAAATCTTCAGTCTATGGGATGCACCCTTCTGTTTGTACAGGATCAACTAGCTTTGACCACACTTTCTGAAAGTCTAAATTCCCATGTACACATAGTCATTCATATGGGCATGTGTATTTGCCAATGCATGGAATTATGTATATTGTAGGAAACCTGCTTAGTTCATATATAAATCAGTTCACTTATTCTGTGGTTTGGTGTGCATCTCATTTACATGCACAAATCCCTTTAGTTATTGCCCAGCTACTTGTGTTGGCCTTGCCCAATCACCTGTAGACTTCTGAACACACCTTACTACCTTCTGCCTGATGCCCCTGAGACAACAGGGTCCCTTTTCTGAAATGACCTCCAGCCCTTGTCCTCTATTCAGGCAGAACCAACCTCAAAACTCCTACTTCTGTGATGCCCTTGGAAAAGAAAAGAAATTGGTAGTATAGCTGCTACGGATATTTCTCCGCCCAAATGTGTCTGTCTGCCTCCCTCATCTCGTTCCTGTGTAGTCCGACCCTACATGGCCCTGGACCAGGAGTGACAGATTCACCAGTGCATCTTTGTGCACACTGAGTTGTGTTGCAGTCAGTGAGTCTCCGTGCAGGTTCAGAGGCTTCATCTAGAAAATAACCGGTAGCACTACAGTTTTTTGATTGTAAGCTCCTAGAGAGTGAGAGAAAGAGAGAGGGTATTCATGCAGTGCCTAAAATGAGTATAGGGTCTTACTTGTGACAGCACTGAGCCTGTTACTTTGAAGTGACCAGTTTCCATTTGAGATCAGCTGTGATAAAAAAAAAAAGTCCTGCAATTAAAACACTATTTGGTGGACCCTGAAAAATATTACATGGTATACACTTGTTTCCTAAAAAACAACATTTCATTCTTTGCTCTACCCTTACAGGTGCTAAATTTGGCTTTTAAAAACTTCAATTACCTCAGTTACAGATAGAATATTTTTTACTTAGTAATATTCTTTTTAATATTATATGCAGATAGTCACTTAACTGTTTATCTGAAAAAGACAAAAGCTGTGATTAGAAAACAAAAAAGTTGTTTGTTTTTTTTTTTTCTCAAACAGGGTTTCACATTTGGCAAAGCTGGAGAAATCCTTACAATGAGGCTTTAATCCACGGCATTTAGAGCAATTCTGAGTCAGGTAAAAGCATTATATATTTAGCTTTTCGGAGCTTTAGAAATGCTTGTTTGTTTACATGCCATAAATTGTCTTTGTGTTTATTGAAGTAGTCATGCTGCGATCATACCCATAAAGATACCACACTGATTTCTTTAGTTCTGTTAAGAAACTGACTGGACTAAATCTTCATAACAGGTCCAGGTAGATATTTTAAATGGTTTTAAAACCTTTTTATTGATACAACTGTAAGTAAAGTGTAAAAAAGCTCAAAGGTAATGGTAGTGTTTATTCAGATTATTTAATAAAATCAATGCACCTTTGGACTGAGGACCAGAGAGAGTAGGCTGTACTCTAAGAGACTGAATCTGAAATTCAGATCTGCCTTCATGATCAGCTCACTCCATGTATAGGCTATGATCCATAAATAATTACTAGTGAAGGTTATAGGACCTGGATATCTGACTAGCTGAACTAACTAAACAGGAGGCTGCTCCTACGTAGCAGGCACAGGGCCAAAGACAGCCACGGCAGGGGCCAGGGGTAGGAACAAAAACATTCAGCAGCAGAGTGAAAACCTGAAATAATCAGCCTGAAATCTGAGCACAGCAGTTTCTAGTTGCTGAGCAGTGAGTAGGACAGCAAGGATCCTAACTGTGTGCATAACCAGCCTTATGACCATCATTTGATGGTTGGCATTAGCTGCTTCCTGGAGCTGGTGCAGTGGCGAGCTCCTCAGCATCCTGACTCTGATGCACTGTGTGTAATGCACCAGTGCAAACTGGTAAGCCCTACCTGGGAGGCACAGCCCTACCCGGGAGGCACAGCCTGCACGGGTACCTGCTCTGCAGGCTTGCTAGCATTTCCAGTTTGTAGTTCAGCACAGCTGAAACTAACACAGGTATTTTTGCCCCTCTTTTACTGCCAGTCCTATCCTTACCAGCTGATTTCTTACCAAGTTTTTTTTTTTTTAATTCATAAGTATTTCAAGGAAATATTTGTATTCAGCATCTTATTATCAATCCACAGCACAAACACAATCCTTCCCTGAATTTCTATCAAATTTTACTCTCATCTGACCTAGCTGTAGGTGTGCCTGTGACCCCTGAGGCAGTAGAAAGCAGAGCAACGTGAGACTAGACACATCGCTCCCTTGCCTTTCACTCACTACAGACAGTGGTCTACCCCAGCCATGCTAGTCTGATACATCAGCAAGTCTGGGACCAAAGAGGAGGTTTCCAAACAGGTGTAACCCCACCACTTCTTCAGCCCATACAGCTGAGTGAAGTTTACCTGGTTTCCACAGAGGGTCATTCCCTCCTTGAGAAGTTCCCAGAGCCAACCTGGCTCGCATCAGCTTACCTTCCGTTAACCCCTTTCACTGGGGGCTCAGATGCCCCTTCTTTCTTGGTTTATATAAGAAGGGATTAAAGGTCACCTCCTTGGAAATTATGTCCCGTGAGACTTTTTTGACTAGCCCAGGAGGAAAGTAAGTTCTCTGCTGTGAAAATAGTGTCCGCCTGGCATCATGCTCAAGGATCAGGCACTACAGCAGTGGGACCTGGGAGGGTTTTGTGTATCAGCACCAACACATGTGGTGTGTTCTCCGTATCATGTAACACCAAAGCAGCCATCTGGCTATGTGAGCCTACAGCCAGATTGAAACTGTTTGTTTTACATCTTTTTTTCTTGCTGTATTTATGAATACGGTACTTTACTGCACTTTAAAATAATCCCTCACCCTCAATAAAACCCCAAGAAATCAATATGTAGCCTGTTTGCTGATGTCTAAAGATTATGCCTTTATACATTAATGGTAGGAAATGTAAAAGGTCTTACAGTAACCTTATGAACAGTTATTACACAAAAATACCATACTGTTACTAAGAATTATGTATTCATAAAACAACACAAATACTTATATTGTTTCATTATAATGGTCTTTTGGTTTTGATATTTGGCAAATCTGGAGGAAAAATAGAGTGAATATTTTATTTTTACTGCCTAGGTTTAAACACTACAAATGTTTTGTATTTAATTCAGATATTTTAGTTTTCAAATAAGTGCTTTAGAATCACTAATCTCCCTGACAAATTAATCTGAATTGTTAATGAGATACTAAAGTATATGACTGACAGAATTTTTTCCCTGAAAATAGTGTGTTCCAGATGAGGAAGAGGTAGTCTTGAGTAATGTCCCAGGACCAAGTATCATTTTACATATGTCTTCTCAGACACCACAGAAATTTTGCAACAACACTCAGACTTTCGCAACGCTTCATAGCAGACTTACGGATTTCATAGTACTTGTAACTGACAGAGAATTAAGATGTATTTTTAGCTTTCTAACAGGAGAAAGTGTATTGTTCAGTTAGTAGTCTTTGCAGATGCATGTTATACATCCAAGTAATTGTCCCTAAATGGCAGATTCCTTGGTATTCCTATTTAGTGAGCATCTGATCATCAAAACCATGTTAAATTCACAAGCAAAAACTTCTTATAAAGTTACATTTAATATCATGGAATCATGGAATGGTTTGAATTGGATGTGGTGGTGTTTGTGCTATTGCAAAAACGATATACAGATTGTTAACACAACTTAGGTTTGAGTTTTGTGTTCCTGTATCTTTATTAAACTGTTATGTCTATTGTATTTATGGTTACATGTAAAGAACACCATATCCTGTGTGTCATCCCATTGTAATCCGAAGTGATTAAGTTCTCTAATGTAGCCTAATTAGGTGATGTGCAGACTAAAATTTTTAAGATTACGGTAACTCTATTTCATGTTGTAGGAGATCAGCTGGTTTGATGATCCTAAAGTTAGCACTGGAGCATTAATTATGAACCTTGCTAATGATGCCTTGCAAGTGAAGGGAGTAAGTAATAAGCCCTGGCATTTTTCATATCTGGTTTAGCATGGAGTAAGTTACAGACTGGATTTAACAGGTAGAAATCCTTCACACACAGTCATCTGGAAGCTGTTATTATTTATTAAATAATAAAATTTAATATTATTTATTAAGTAATATTTATTTTGGTGTCACACACAAATTTAGTGCCATAATAGTAGGTAAGATATATATATTTTTATATCTATATATCTTTTCTTCTATTTCATATTAATGTTCAGCCCTGTTGTCACCAGTATAAGTGAGTCATCCAAGGAGTCCATTTACTTAAAGTTATTTATCCAACCTGCCTAGATGTCTAGACAGCATTGTGTTTCTATGTTAAATGTTACAAATATTAACAAAATGCTTAAGTGTATGCCTCAAAATGAGGATTGCTTTCATTGCAGCACTGTGTTTGTTCACACGTTTAAAGTTTAAAAGGGTCAGAGAGTAGAAATAGTCATGTTAGATTCCAAGTTAGGAAACGTCATGTTTCAGGAGACCTTGCAAGTTTGAAGTCATGGTTCTACGTATGAAAAATATGAGACTTATGAAATGCCATTGTGTTTTCTTGGACAAAACCTGAAAACAAGGACTGTAAGCCTGAGTGAATAAATGGAAACAGTGGAGGAAGACTAGATAAGATACAGAAAACTTGAGGGAATGATCTGTACAATAGAATGTTTTTTTAAAAGATAAATCATTCAGTTCCGCAGAATATTTAAACCAAATTAAACACTTTCAGACATCCTCTGGTGAATAAATCTCAATTGTCTAGGTAATAAATATTTCCTGTCTAGTTTTCAAATAAAACAGAGTAATTTGCAATAGTCTCATTCTTTCCCAGGCTACAGGTTCCAGACTGGCAGTAATTGCCCAAAATGTAGCTAATGTTGGATTGGAATTATTTTGTCATTGCTCTGTGGCTGGCAGCTGACTCTTCTGCTTTTAACCGTTGTACCAATTATTGCTGTAATAGGAATGATTCAAATGAAGATGCTTGCGTTGCGGGACATGCAAAAAAAGATAAAATGGAACTGGCAATTACAGGAAAGGTGGGTTCAGTGACATTTTTCTCTGTTTTTATGTTGTACTACACAGTGTTGCTTAATAGATAGGGATGTTGGCGATGGATAGAGAATATACTCTTCAAAGAAGTCAAAGTCTGCCTTGTATTTTCAGGTAAAATGGTGATATAGCAAATATGAAGCTGAAAATTAAAAAGGTGAGTTATTAATTTATATTCTTAAATAGTTTGTAGCATTCTGAGCATACTAAGCATTTTAAAAGTCTTGGGTCCCTCTCGCCTGTCCCGAGTCTGCATTCATGTTCCCTATTCTTTCCCAGCACTCTGCTTTTTTGCCTTTTTGTTCATTTCTTTCCAGCTTGTTTCCTTTCAGAGCCCCTCTCTTCTACCTGTCACGTACCGTCTCTTTCTCTCACCTTGCAGTTGTCTGTGGGTTTAGTATAAAAAGGCACAGTATAGAAAACAGCAGTAACAAGGATGCATGAAAACATCACTGTGGCAGAGTAGCTGACTGTGCCCTGCAATCTCTTGCTCTGGTTTTCATTCCTTCCCCTCCCAGCTGGGAAGGGAAGCAGGAGCCTGGGAATCTGTATCAAAGGAAAATGTGATTGTGGGAGCAAAGAGGGAGGGTGTTACTTCGTTTCATAACTTTGAGGAGAACAATTCTCCCACTTCCCAAGACGTGCCGTCTCAGGACAAACTGCTTTGTGGGGACTGGGTTTTGACACACTCCAAGCAACACAGCACCTGTGTGATCTTCTCTTCTGCCCTTTCCCTCCCTCCCATTATGCCACAGTTGGTTGTGCAGAGGAGTCTGGGCGCAGCAAATCTTAGTCTCACTTTCCATGATCTATATTAGGAAAGTTTGTCAGAGGCATTTCTATGCCCCCAAGATGATCAGAAAATGGGTTTGGGTGTTTACCCTTAGTCCTTTTCACACCAAAATAAAAAGAAAGGAAAATCCTCTCGGTTTTGCCTGCCAGGCATTTTGGTATAAATTTACATAGCGATGACTACTTGTAAGGTCAAGTCACAAGGCATCTGCAGAATGTTGTCCCCTGACACATGTAAACAAGCATTCTCTAATAATATTTTTTTTCCCCAGTATAAGTGTGACAAACAGTCAAAAGAATTCAAAGCAATTAACTGATCTTTTTTTTACCATGAAATCTACAACATTTTTCAGCTGAGGCTTACAACGCAACTTGAATTTAACAAACAAGGTCTCACAAAGCTCCTTTGAAATAAGTATCCAGTGCAATCATTGTATGAGCTCGTTAAAATTGGTATCTGTTTTCTGTGTCTCTTTCCAGACCATACAATGATTGCAGTGGATACTTTTCAGCCTCAGCTGATACTTAAAGTGTACAATGGTTAGGAAAAGGCAAGAGAGGGTAATGCAGGCACCAGAAGTTAAACTGGGACACCTCTGTGAAGCCCCCAGGTTGGCTGTTAGAAAAACAAAGAAACAATCCAAAAGAATTGACCAAGTTCTTGCTTCTCAGAAGAACAAATTTGATATAGGTTCTTAGTGAAACAACTATAAAGTTTCTCAGCCTCAAAGCATATTTAAATTGGCTCTGCAGAGCAAAATATCACTTTACCTGCCTGTAAATCTATTCATATCAGTAATACAGACATACAGACAACATGGTGCTTGTCTTTGTAGGGAAGCCAGATGATGTTTACATGCAGTTGTGTTTGGTTTTGCACATAATTTAAATATTTCAATATCTTAACCCTCATGTTACCTTATCTGTTGTGTTTCTTATTTGTAGATTGTCTAAGTGTTTATTCTACTTATTGTGTAGAAGTAATGATGTAGAAGGAAAGGTCTGCTAAGTGCCTGGGTACAGTTAAGTTTTCGGAGGTTAGCTCTCGTGTTTGGAGCTGCAAGCAAGGCTTTTCCTTTTTCTTACTGACTTGAAGGCTGAAAGTCAAGTTTGCTTCCAAGTACCATTACAGTAAAGGTTGATGTTTCACAAGCCTAGAGGTTTTTTGTTACACATTAATATAAGAAGTTAAAGGAGGTTTAATTTTAAAAGAATGTATGAATTGGAAAAAAAAACCCAACTGTTTGTCTTTGCATGATAGGGTAATAAAAAGAAATTCAAACTACAGTCACAGATTATTCATAAAACAACAAAACGTAACCTTGTTGAGTGCATTCTTATGGACTGAAATATTTTAAAGTTATCTTATAGTCAAGTTGTTTACAGCTGATTATCGTTATCTCATGCCAGCTTCCTTGGAGACTTTGTAAGAACAGTTACGTGATTGTTAGGTGATGACCTGACTATCTGTTTTTGGCAGGCTATATTCATCAAAACAATTTTTTGCAGATCCCCAGTTTTTGGCAAAGTTTAAAACATATGTATTTTTATATACACAATTTTTTATATACACAATTCAGCAAAATGTTTCACTACCAACATATCAAGCAAACCTGAAGGAAAACAAGTCCCAAGCATCAATTTTTAGCTCTTGGTAAAAATCTACACTTCCCTTTAAAAGAGGAGTTCTTCCTGGAAAAACACCTAATGAGCAATGCCACCTTCACACACCAAAGATAAAAATAAACTACTCTCAGTGAAAGGTAATGCAGAAACGACACAGCTAAAAGAGAGTAAATGTATTTCATGCCTTCCTCATGAGCAGCAGAATTAGTCATACACTTATCTAATGGACTCAGTTAGCTCCTGGTACAATTTATGAGCGCACAATTTGGACTGGTACAGACACCACAGGGGGCTTCTGTGAAGGTAGTGGGATTCCACAGTGTACGAATCTTACATGGGTGACAATACATGAGAAAGAATTGAGCTTCAGTCCCAGGTCTTAAGTGACTTTCTAGACAGTGGATAACTTTTAATTATCTTTTCCCATAAAACAAGTACATTGGAACTAAATTATGAGCTAGAATGAGTATAGTGCTTCATGAATATACTTTACAAAATTGCTTTCCAAGATGCTTTAAATTTTGAGTTTTGATTTGCTGGATTCTTGACCAACACCAAATGAATTGTTGTTATTAGAAGATTTGCTGATTGTATTAATTAAATACATGTAAATCCCCTTAATATTTGGGGAGCATTAAGAAAGTTAAGGCATGAGCTTCAACTAGTTTTCAATCAAAATTGGGTGCCTAACATCATTAATCATTTTGGAAAACTTCTACCCACTATTTTTTCTTCTGTGGTGAAACAGGAAGATTTTCAAAGATATAAAATTAATAGGAATTAGATGCCAAGCTGCCGTATGGGCCAGGAAAACCTGTATCTACATTTTTAAGAATGGCCAGCAGTTTTGACTTTCTCCTTTAGGAATTTTGAAAGACTCCTGATGTTCAAAAAATGCTGAGTATGCACCCTGGGAAAGATCATTTCTTTAAGGGTGAGCTCAAAATAGCACTAGTTGCTTTTGAAAATGTGGACATCTGTTTACCCTGCAGTTCCAAATGCAGTTGCAGGTGATGGAGGCTTGTTCAGTTTATCCCGACCGGGCTCCTGCAGTGATGACAGCTGCATGGCGTCATCCTTGTGACAGGTTACACAAGCCCACTGGAAAATAAACTCCTGTTGCTGGCCTGTGCTAAAATGTATGCTGCCTCAACTTCACTGCTATAATCCACGCTAATTGGATATATTTGACAGCAGCCTATCTACAAATGTTGCAACCACTCTTTCAACAGCATCGTAGATATACTTCTATTGCAGTTACTCTATTTATCAGATTATGTTAAAAAAAATTCCATATAGCCTTGTTTTTCTGCTGATGAATATCTGTCCTCTGATACAGATTGCTTTTGAAGCAATAGAAAATATTTGAACTGTTGTTACTTTGACTAAGGAAAGAAAATTTGAGCTTATGTGTATGGACAAAGTTTGCAAGCATCATACAGGTAAAAGAATGCTTCTCAAAAAAATATTATTGAAATATTCCTTTTTAAAATGAACATAAATTAACACCAATAAACTGAATCAGAATTTATCTCTGTCAGTGCATCATAAACCCTTTTATCCCAAACTCGGCTTTGATATAAAAAATACAGATTATCTTTCCCTTCAAGCTAATGTTCTTGACATTTTAGGTAATGTTGTAAAGGTAATGTTTAAAATACTCTTTTTTTTCAAAGTGTCCATGATATTGTTATTGGCTGTTGTAATTCTGCAAATGGAAGCCCTTATTAATTCTCATAATCATGAGCCCTTTCTTCTGAGGGAATCTATTTTTTTAACAAACCAAAAGTTGGTCTTTACTTTTATGTTTAGGTAAGATTCCTATAAAAATCAGTGGAATTTTCCTGAGGAAGGAATCAGAAGGGTGGACCTGCACAGCAGCTTCTGGTTTTGTTCACTCTGCTATTTTATTGAAGTACTATTGCAGATCATATGAAACCTCATGAATTGTCACTTGCTTTGGTTCAACATAAGACAAAGCCCAAAGATTTGTTCTATTGAAGTAATTTCTTCTTTGTAGAAATTCTAAAGTGCTTGGCTTTCCTCAGGTGTCAGTTAGTTGACATTTTGAATTGCAGCTGTGTTGTAATTTTTAAAATAATATTAATGAATATATAAGGTAAAGACAATGCAAATTGTATGTGCTCAAAATATTTAGAGTTAGAGCAATTTTTTCTTCTATTCCAGTAGTCTCATTGGGTCTTGCAGACAGAGAGGAACCTGGAGCATACAGGAATGATGATGTCTTAGATCAGGGTCTTACAAAAAGCTGGAGGTTATTTTACTTTAAAATACTAAGGACTTGTGGATTCCTTTGAATTATAGGATACTTTTCACATTCTTGATCGCTACAAGTGAATGTACAATATGATCATGATTAATGTTTTTTCTGTTACAGAAATTCTGTAAAGAAAGCACATATCTTTGGATTTGCTTTTGCCTTCACACAAGTCATTATGTACTTTACTAGCACTGGGTGTTTTAGGTTTGGTGCCTGTCTAGTGAGAAACAGACACATGTGGTTTAAAGATGAGCTTTTGTAAGTATCTTTATTTTAGGATCTTTTTTGTCCATGTGGGAGAATGTTTGATTTTTCTATAGGTATTATGAAAACATGGATTATAGAACTGAAAAAATCAATAAATACTTCTGTCTTCCATTCTTCACCTTTACATTCCCCTTCCTTCCTTACACTATTACAAATCCAAAATAAGTGATGCTTTTAGACTGTGTTAGCTACCTACACAGAATTTCCCTTGTAATCAGGATGCCCAGGGTAAAAGGAAGGCAACATGAAGACAGGCAAAGCAAAGCCATTCCTTACTTTCATGGCCAACAAGGGGTTTTTAACAACAGCATCACATGGCTTAGCTGTAGGGAGCGTAGGTGGACAAGATTAAAAAGTAAGTGGAGCGAGTAATGAGTGAAACTGAGGTGAGGAAATTATAAACCCTGGGACAAGAGAGGTGGAGACCTGGAGAAAGGTTCAGCAAACACCTGATGTAAAAAATGCCCAGTCAGAGCTGAAAAAGCTTCTCCAATTGTTTCCAGTGAGTTGTTGACATTGTTCCCACCAGCCTTTCCAAACTTCTCTTTCCTCCCTCCCTTATCTCCAACAACTAACCAAGTCTTTTGCTTGTCTCCCTGCAGCTGAAATCCTTGTTCATATTTGTCAATAGACTTCTTGTCTCCCATGCACACCCCATGCTTGCTTTCAGCACTTGCCACACTCTTGTCTGGCAAAAAAATGCTGCTGAAGTTATAGCAGCTTCTTATCTCGATCACACCAACCCCGTCTCAAATACCAGCATTACTCGCCCTTTCACTACGCATTCAAGTGAATCCCTTCTCCTTGTGTGTCTCCTCTCCCACTGCCCTTTGCTCATCCCAGATTTCATGCCTCTTTCTCACCTCCTGTTTGCTTTTGCCTTTGTCTCCTGAACTCAAGTATCTGACTGTGCCTGGAAGACTAGGCCGTTCAAAGGGAATGTGGAATGGCAAATCTCTCCATAATCCTCAGACTGCTTCACAACCAACACCTTCAGTTTTAGAGATGAAGAAACTGAGCTGCAAGGAACTGTACCTCCTACCACATCTCATGCATTACGAACAGAAACAGAAATCAACACATCCATTTCTAATAAATCCAGACAAGTGGGCAGGGAAGGGAAGCTTAGAGTGCTATCCTCCTCCCTACAAACAAACGATGGATTTTCTCAGTAACGAAAAAAATAACAGAGTTTGCTTTAGGCAGCTCTTACCCTCCCCCAGCTTTATTAATGAATATTTATCTGAAGCCCCTAATGTGCCCATAGATTTTCTTGCCCTTGCCAAATCAACGTCAATCTATTTTTCTCCTTTTAATCTTTACAGAGTTTTTTCAGCTATTGTATTTGGTGCAACGGCATTAGGACAAAGCACTTCTTTCACTCCAGACTATGTCAAAGCCAAAATGTCTGCTACCTGTTTGCTCATGCTGTTTGAAAGAATACCCTCCACGGAGATCTACAGCGAGGCAGGAGAGAAGCCTGTAAGTAAGCACGGTGTTATGCACAGCATAGCATACTCCTCTAATTTATTTCAAGCCTGTTTTTCTTTTTGTTCCCCCACCCACATCATAGCTACTGAGAACAAGTGCTGTGCGAGCCCGTTCACATCTGACTCATCCAACCAAATTGGGGCTCAGCTTTGCTTTGTGTCTGCTCTTGCCAAAACCTCACCTGTGTCTTGGTGAAACGTCTTTTAAGAGCCAGTGGAAATAGGGTTAATGCAGCAGAGATAATTTTTCAAGACTTTCTTGCATGAAGCTACCTGAGCATGGATCTTGACCATATAACTAGGCCTCTAATGTTTAAGCACAATTTTTTGAGGGATAACTTACGTGCAAGTTGTCCAAAATAGATTGCCATTAGTAACCAACAATGTATATGAACATATGGGTGACAGAACTTTCCAGACAACTATCACATATATATTCTAAACCTTGTGTTTATTATGTGTATATATGCATATATATGCACATACACATACACACTAGAGGAAAATAGCTATGAAGTCTTATGAAATATCATACATTTGAGCTGTTACATTGGTTGCTCATTTGCATATGTGTATATTTACATTTTATATGTGCTCATTCATATGACCTATATTTCTTCTTGTGTTCTCATATATCCCTATTACGTATATCATATTACTTTTTCTAGAAATTAATTAGAAAAGATCTTTAAGTAGAAGGATTGATTCTGTGCACAGATCAAAAATAGTAGATTAATTTCAGTATCTTTAAGGACAAAAATAAAAAAAATCAGCAAAGAACATGCCAAGAATCTGAACGAGGTCCTTGCAAAGCAGACAGAAGTCAGCCACCTAGAGTTATTGCTACTTTTGAAAATATAATTTTGTTTAACAGATGGTGTAAGAGAAGCTGTCAGAATCTGTGTTTATGGAACAGAATTTTAATTAAAATATGCCTGCAGAGCTGAATATTTAGGAGAGAATTTGGGTTTTCACAGTAGCTTTTCACCACATATTAATTCCAAATCTGATCCTTTGGAAAAACTCACACTGATCTCTTTTATGAATGCTTTTCATAGTCTTTTATGATCTGTTACATTAGCTTAAAAAATTGACCTAACTCTACTGTTTCAATCACAAAATATTTGGTGGAAAGATAACATTCAACGATGTGGCATTTAACTACCCACCCTGACCAGGGGTCAAAATCCTCCAAGGTTTGAATATGAAAGTGGAAAAGTGACAAACTCTGGCTCTTGTTGGTAGCAGTGGTTGTGTTGTTCAGCTGCTGGAGAGATTTTATGATCCACTCAGTGGAGAAATGGTAAGTGTAAGTTGCAGGTACACGACACATGCTTACTCTATTTTATTAATATAATTTATCTTCTTTTTTTTTTTTCCTCTTAAATAATCTCATTACATGTTTCCTAGTTAAACTACTCACTTTTGTCAATGTTTCTAATATAATTTTTTAGTAATATTTTTGAAATTAAGGGCAGAAACACATGGATTTTCAGTATTGTCTTTGCAACCATGGGGAAAGTAGAAAGAAAGTAAAGTTTCTGAATTTCCCATGCCATTTCATGTTACTAGAACAACATCCAATGGAGAGTTGTTGCTACATTGGCCTGACCAGAGCCTACTGGTATCACTGAGGTTTAGTTTAACTACAGTAAGGATGAATTGTTGGAAATTTAACAGCAGCACTGCTCAGGATAGCCACTGAACTTCATTGCATCATCATCTAGCATGTAAAAACTAAGTAAAGGGAAGATGAAAAAAACCTGACAAGGTCTTCTTGTATCTTGAAGCATCTGGAGGCTGCAGGTAGATGTCTCTGCATTCCTGGGACAATTTTGTTCTCGCCTAATAGTGATCTCATATTTCATCTGTTTCTTCACTTACACCATATTTCATCCATAGTCAGGGCTTCAGTTGGGAGGATTTGGATCCTTCCTCTAAAAGTCAGAGAAAAATGTGACCACCAGACTTCCCAAACCCAGATATCTGCCTCCCGCCATAGTCCTGACTCTCTGTGAAAGGCAAAATTGTCGCCTATAACTCAAACTGAACTGCGGCCTGAAGTACAGATACCCTCCTTGAACAGATGGAGATGCTGGAGTGACCATTTGGCTTCTCACTGGAGTTTGTATTTCGCTCCTGATGCTTCTCAACAAAAGAGTGGCCTTGAACTGTGAGAGATCTTTTTCTGAGGTGGCAAAAAAATACTTATTCAGTGCTTAATCATTTAACTGCTTCTATTACATTCTGAGAATGACAGATTCATCTCATCAGCCCACACAGAAAACAGCTGACAAGTCAAGCTATTCCTTACAAAGGGGTCTCTAGTCTCATGTGCACATAAATACATTTTTTCTTGGAAGGACGGAAACATTTAGCCTACTATATTTTAGTTGACTGTTGTACTGAGGAATCCAAACCCTGGGTTAGGGCTCTCTCCCATGCCAGGCACTGTATAAACAGAGCAAAAACATGATCTGAGTTCCAAAAGTCCAATGTCCCAGTGCACCCGCAGGCGCAGGATGGTGATCCTGCTTCCTTCTCTCCCTTTCCCTGTGTATACCGATTATTACCTCCTGGTTGCATCTGATGTGACCAGCTGAGTCTCTGCTACGGTGGATCTTTTTGCTGCAAAATAAAAAGCACCTTGAAGGGAAAGCCAGCTTCAGGTTTTCTACATTGGTTGTGAATAATTATGATAGGAAAAAAAAATAATCTCAGAAGTTGATCTGCTCATGTCCCGCTGAGCAGCTGCTGGCAGGTGAATGCATGCAAACGCTCTTACCTGCCGTCTGACCTGATCGGCTGAAGCTAACACCTGCTTGGCAGCTCGCTCTTGTGGAAAACATGGGCTAGGACAAATATTTCTTGGTCAGTAAGTTCCCACATGCTTAGGAGATTGGTGGATTTTCCCTGCAAAGCCTCATCCCTGAGATGAGAGATGTACATTTGTTCACATAGCAGGTAACAAACGGGAGAAGCACAGAGCTGAAATCAAATTTCTTGAGGAAATTTGTGTCAGCTTTAAAATAGGGTGCAGGGCTCTACAACTCTGCAAACGGAGGTTGCAGAGAGGTGGGAGTCAACCTGTTCTGTCAAGTAACAGGTTATAGAACAAGAGGAAATGGCTTCAAGTTGCACCAAGGGAAGTTTAGATTGGATATTAGGAAGAATTTCTTTACTGAAAGGGTCATCAGGCATTGGAATGCGTTACCCAGGGCAGTGGTGGAGTCCCCATCCCTGGAGGTATTTAAGGGTCATGTAGATATAGTGCTCAGGGATATAGTTTAGTGGTGGGCTTGTCAGTGTTAGGTTAACGATTGGACTAGACAATCTTACAGGTCTTTTCCAATCTAGGAGATTCTGTGGGGCAGATGAGATTTTGAATCTGACTGGCTTCTCATTCATCCTAAATCACTCTCAGTGTCTCTCTGGCTGATTTTTCTTCTTACAGAGAACCAGGGTGGTGAAAGACGAACTGAATGCTCAGGCTGCTCGGTGCTAAGCCGAGTCCTGGGTTCGCTCCCGGCAATATCACAACTTTCCTCTCGCACCCTGCACTCACCTTCTCTGCACCTTGGTCCCCTACCCCAGAACAAATGACACTGCTCTTGCTCAGCATCACAGGGTTTGCTCTGCAGTGAAATACACTCAGAAACGCGTTTCTCAGCTCGGCTACTGGATGTAAGGCTCCTCACCCACACTTGCCCTGGTGACCAGGAAAGGGGGTGCCCCCAACTCATCACTCAGCAGAAATGCAGCTCAAATGTCACTCTCCGCAAGATTAGATCCAAATCCAGGTTTACACTTGTGCTGACTTTCTGTATCTAGAAATACAGTACATGCGTGACAAAGGAATGCAATGCTCTGGTGGCCAGAAGCAACTCATTGCTATTGCCCAAGCTCTTGTACGGCAGCCCCAAATCCTGCCGTTAGATGAAGCTACCTCTGCACTGCATACAGAACGTGTACAGGTACCTTGGCTTTGCAGATGGGAATGGGGATTTGCAAGTTGGCTGGTCATGCCAACAGGAGGCTCTTTTTATAAAAAACCAACCAACCAACCTTATCCACCCTCAGTCCCCAAAGCAATTCAGTATTATCAATTATTGCAATGTTTGGCATCTTTGTGGCCACAGAGCCCAGAACATCAGGTGATGTTAAAGAATTTATAACCTTCAGAGTATTAAAAAAAAAAGTGGGGGTGGGGTTAAAAGTGTTGGTACTAACTACACCATACTTAGCACCTACAAACTAGAATGAAAAATTATCCAGGTTTGAGGGCAGAAGCGCTGCAGATGGAACGGGTTGGTCTTTTTGGTGTAGGGAAAAGCAGCGTCCAGCCTAGGGACAGGAGCAAGCTGTTATGTTTCCTACAAAAAAGGAATGAGAGCTCGTTCACCTGTTCAGGTTTTGGGGATTATGGGTTTACAGGTTGATTGTAACCACATGTTCTAACTTTGCATTCTCTCTGAACTCCAGTGAGTGATGAGGATTATGGCAGCAAGACAGACACCAACAAGAGGCCAAAGAAGTTTTCAGAAAAGCAGCCTCTGGAAAAAAAAAAAGAGAGTAGCTACTGCTTACGCCCAAACAGGCCAGCACTCACAGGCAAAGGAAGGCAGCAATACTTTCTTCAACACGGATGGGCCCAAAGCGCCATTCCAGGTATGACCGTTCCTAAATAAATGCATGTGCAATCTGCAGCAGGGTGAAAAAGGAAACCTGTTGGGACTGGCAACTGGCTCAGTCCCACGGATGCAGAAACCTGGCTCCTGTTCTCAGCTTGCCAATGCACTGACAGGTGCAGCCAATTTCTGCAACCCCCTGCTTTAGCCTCAGCGTCTTCAAAGCAAATGGTGCTTGTCCTATGACAATGGGACACCACAGCCTGACCAGCCTGCTCTGAAATGAGAGCCCCTACTGCACTACACTCCTTCTTCAGTGATTACATGTTTTTCCAAATCCACACAGACCAACAAAAAGATAAAATAAAAATTAACACTTTATGCTTTAGTCCCAGATGGTCCATAGAGCATCAACTTAGTAGAGTAACTCTGAATCAAAAATGCTTTACTCCTGACAAGGAAATTAACACAACGCTCATGAATTCATGCATCCACAGCACATAACAAGTAGCTCTAACAGCTCACAGAATTTAATTTTGTTTTCTCTGGATACACTTCTGTCTGTCTTCAGTTCCCCTAGGCACAGCACAGACTGTCCCATTGGAACAGGAAATTCTGCTTACACTGGGGACTGAATCACATTTTCTCAATGACACATTGCTGAAATAGTTTTCCTTTTTCCATATTTCTGCCAGGATTTCTATGCTCCCAGAATTCCCCAAAGGCAAGGGTAGGTGTGTGGAAAATAAATGCAAATAAACGCAAAATTACACCCTTCATCAGATTTCAGGCTGTTTCAAATGGGTGTTCAAAGCAAGCTGTCCTTGTCACTGTTGCAACCAGGTTTACTAACCGAACTGAAGGGTGAAAGGTTGTAATTATCAGACAGAACTTATATTAAAAAAAACCCAAAACATTAAAATCAGGCATAGGTTAAGATTTTGGATCAAGCTATCTCACAGCATCATAAAGACACATGATTCACTAATTGAGAGATTTCAAAGTAATTTACCTCTGAGTGGGTTCTCTCTCTCAAAACTCCAAAAACCAGAGAAAAGATAAAACAACAGGTACTTTAGAATCTCAGTTTCAAATTCATCTGTACCCAACATCATCTCTCTTTCACAAACTTTATTTGCTACACATTAAACAGTTCACCCGTAAATCAATCAATACAAAGCTGATTTTTAGAAGAATTTTATTTCTACGACAGGAAAATACAAAGCTGCTCAAACAGAAGAATCAAGTCTTAAAATCCTGAGAATTGTATCAAACTGCATTCAGTGCTTACTGTTATAGTGTATTATCAGTGTAAAGCAGCACACAATCACAGTTCACTAGAAGATGAAAACTCTGAGGAATCTGGAACTCCTATGCTGCTTTCTGTCTTTATTATTGAGAGGTCCTTTTCCAAAATACTTCAAATTGTAGTGCTCTCATACTACAAGTGCAGTGGGAACATCCCCATTCACGGATACAACATTTATTTGGTATAATCCCAATAGCAAAAATGAAAGATAACTTAGAAAATAACATACAGTCTGATGGAGGCAGCCCTTCTATTTCAAAACCCACTATGAATAGGAGGCATTATCACCTAAGAGGATAGTGTGGTTACCCTTAAGTATGCAGTTAAGTGCTCCACTGGCATAAACAATATGAGTAGACTACAAAGTATTCTACATATTACTACTAAGATCATAAATACAAATCTCCCATAAATTCTCCACTTCTAACACCCCATCTCTCAAGTATGTTTGCATTGTTGAGGCATGTTTTAATATTGCATAGTTCTACATCGATAAGGTACTACTGCTTGCATTGTTGTTGCAAATGGCTACATTACTCTTAAATGGATACCGTTACCACAGTAAATCTGTAAAAATAGGTAGACTTCACATAGATCATTAAATGTTTTAACTTGAGTATAACAGTGCTCTTGAGTAGCATTTCATTTGTAAGTACTAGATAACTCATGAACTTGCAAAGGCTTTTATATCATTATCAACCTTACAGCTGAGCTGCAACTGTTAACTGTAGCATGTCCTGAAAACACTGGAACACAGTTCTACACAGCACTTCTGCATCGGTCTCCGGACACGATTTCCAAGAAGAACAGGTAATAATGATCCTATCAATACAGAAACAATGAGGTTACCACTCTTAATTGTCATGGTCCAGGATAAGAGTCACACAAATTGCCCTGAAATGTGAAATTACTGACACAAATTCTGAAGCAAAAACTGTCGCGTAAACATACTGCCTCAACATTCAGAAAGGACTTGGACCCCTAGTGCCTTCAATAAGCAGTAATGTTAACACATCTTGAAACTAGATATTTTGATTTAAATACCCATTTCTACATATGCAGTGGTGTAACTTTTTGCTTATATTTGAAAATACTGTGAATTATATTTCTTCTCTGCAACTAGTTTAAAGTTTACTTTTTTCTACTTACCTAATAAAAGGTAAATCTTTATCTAGTTCTATTTATCTTAACAGAGCCATAGATCAAAGTATAAATGGTTTGTACTCTCAAACTGAATCAAATCCGCACAAATTCCATATTTAGCTTTAGAAAGAAGTCATCCAAATTACAGCTAAATCACAAAATAGCAAGTTATCTCAACACATTATATTTGAAGTAGTAGATTTGATAAAGCAGCAGTAATTTTTGTCCATAAGACCAATAAGCCAAAATTGGATATTTTGAAATCCTACCATTTTATGGGAAGTGAAGCCAAATGTTTTAGCTTCTCCTTGTTACTCAAGGAGGTCTGGCTCTAGTGAAAGGTACATGTGCTTTGCTGCCAAAAACGACAGACAGTGCGCGCCCCTGTAACCTATCTGGTCTATCTCAGTCAATCACTACTTTTTAAAAAACATCTTTCCATGCCACATTTAATGTTCTCCAAAACAAAAGTTTATTTTAAAGTAAGCTAACTTCTTTTGTTCCTCCCTCCTTTCACCTTCCCTGTTCTTTTCTTTCTGCATATTATCAGTATCTTGGTGCCCACTTCACCTCCACTGTTTGTCCTTCCTCCCACACATGCTTTCCCCGAACATCAATGCTTCCATTCTCCTGTACCTCACTTAACCTCTCCTGACATGTTCACCCATGTTCCTTCTTTCTTTTCCTTTCTGCATTCTAGTTGTTAGCCACCTTTGCCCCTTTGTGACAGAGACAGAACTATGCCCAAAAATGAAATTATATCCTTACCTGTCATCTCTGATTGAATAAAAAAAGCCATAGCCATGAGGTACCATAGGGAGTGCACATCCACCAAACCTGGTGTAGCCAGTCAGACTAGTTGAAAGAACAAAATTCCCACCTCCTCCACTGTAAAGCAACACAAAACAAACCCAGCACTTTTAAAGATAATATAAAACTAAGTGAGTTTCACAAAAAAAATACTTTATCCTAGAGACGAAGACATGGGCATGCATAAGGCCAATGTAACAGAGTCCTTGGTATCAAGGGATACAATCTCCCCACAGGACAAGAATACAAAATACCTAGCTGTGAAGGCATTATCCGCATAAAGTTCTGGCACTGGCAGTCCTTGCTCCTGTGCTATGAGAAGGAGACCCAGAAGATGACGATCAAATCCTGTCAAACAAATGCAAATACTGCATCATTAACAGCAGCCTTTCCCATTTTACTGCTGCGTCTGGTCAGTATAGCTAGAAGCTCTAATAGCAGCTGAAGGACAGATAAACAACAGTCTACTAAAACCCAAGATTCATATTGTAGCATACAAAAACATTTCCCAAATATTTGATCTAAGAGGCCTTCATCACTTTTATCTTGCAACAGTGAGCCCAAATACAACTGAACTAAGTAATATAAACTCAGCACAGTTCCTGTGGAAAACAAAAACCAAGAAAACTTCCATTTCAGCCAAGGAGGAGAAGTTCCACGCAGTGAAACTGGCCCACTAGCAATTACGTGGACAAGGTGAAAAGGCTTTCAGGGCCACAACTGCTTAGATACTCTCTCCATCCTACTTGGTGAGTTATGAAGGTTCATGAGGAGATTATTTCCCAGCTACTCTTTCTCATTTGTAGAACAGTTTACCATGCAAACACAGGTGGGCCAGAATTTCACCCAAATCTCTCCTCTACCTTAAAAGACCCCATTTCCCACCTTCCAGCCAAGCATATATTTGATCAGAAGGTATTCTGAAATAATGTTTAGCTGGTCAGAGAAAGTGAATTAATATTCAAAGTGAACGTGTCTTTGGGGCACAAGGTGGGGTGCAAGAACTAGGTTTTAGTTCCTCTCCCCAAAATTAACGTATAAAATGTTAAGGGGTAGTTTACACTCAGGTTGAAAACAAGGAGACAGAGAAAATGTATTAGCAAACAGCAATATTCCCTTTTCACCCACAAGGAAAACAAAAACTTTTGATTCCAGAGTACCTTTTCCATTCTCACATTCTTTCCTCATTTTATTGTGCTTTGCAAATGCCTTATGCATCAGCTGTAGTCGTTCATAAGTCTGCGTAAAGTAGGGGAGAAAGGATTGAAAAGAAAAAACAATCAGATGAGTAATACATCAGGAATCACAGATCAGCAAGTTTTTCGCTTTCACAGTTTCTAACAATTTCAGATAGAAGAAAATGGAGGAACTTGAAAGGTATGTTAGAACCTCTCTCTAACTCTTTCTCCCAAATCCAAATTCCCTTTTCAGCAGAACTTGCTCATTTGTTTCCTGTATCTTTGTTCTGTTACTTGGATCACTTTCATATTGAACAATATTCTAAACCTCATGCTCTTTCCAAAACAAGCAGAAACAATGAAAAGTAGACACCGTGAAACAGAGTAATCAAAACCAAAAACTTCCCACAGTACCACTTATTTAGAAACACACTTCCTTTCAGCAGGTGCAGTTGCATTTACATGATCACCATGCCCTGAACTAGTCAGGCAGTTGGACTAGATGATCATTGTAGGTCCCTTCCAACTGAAATATTCTATTCTATTATTTTTCGGGGGAAGGGGAGGGGGGGGGAGAAGTCTGTGATGCAAAAGCAGAAAACAAAACAAAAAAGACCCTTATTAAAATATACACAGATGCTGACTGCATTCCCAAATTTTCTCTGCTGATTGAAATACTACTTCCATGACGTTATCTTCTTTTCAATTTTATATTGAAACTTACATATTAAAACCAGAGAGAACAGAATACAAATACATGTTTTGGTAAAGGAGGCCTAGAGAAATATCTCTAGACACACAAGATCTTGGTTTCTAAGATCTTAGATCTTACTAGCTCTTTATCTATTTAAGAAACACCCTTTATCCTTTTTATTTATTACATGAGAAGCTGCAGCACAGAATGTGAAACAAGGGCAGTAATCACTCAATTTGGATAAAAAAAGAAATAGTAAAATCAAGCTACTAAGCTCACAAGGGGCAAAAGAACCGCTGAGACAAAAGGATTTTTTCCTAAATACCTAACTTGACTTTTAAGGTACTAGAAAATACCTAGACTTTTAAGCATCTTAATTTCAATACTATTGAACAGATTCAATGCTTTTTCAGGCCCCAAGAGTTCATAATAAAAAAATAGCAATATGAAAATATTTGGAGAGGCTATTTAAAATTACAAAGCAAAAAAGAAAAAGGCTACAGTTAGTGTTTGAAGTAACAAACCTCAATGTGTGCTACCTATAGAAGCCTGCTAATTGGTTAGAAGATAACTGAAGAGCAGAGAAATAACAGGAATCCGTATTTGCAAAAGAAAACAGATTTGATTAAAGCTCAATTTTCTGGCCATTAAAGCTGTAGCACATGCCAAAAGAAGCCAAGAGCGTATCTTCCTGGTCTTCATTGAAGTCTATCAATCACACATATTTCCTGATAGACATATCTCAGATGTATTAATAATATAGAGCCTTTGAATTTCCTAAAGATAGGTAGCCCTTTGTCTCAAAAACCTTTTCCTTGCTTCAGTTCTCAAGCTCTGAGAAATATACAGCGAGGACAACAGAAAGAGCTTTAGTACAGCTCTCACTTGGCAAGAAAGGCATGAAATTCTCTGCCAGCCAAGCACCGGAGGGTAGTTGCTGGGAAAAGAAAAGGTCACCGGTTCAGCTATTCAGAGACAAACTCTGGCATACATCCCTGCTGCCACTAGGACACAAACAGATTTCAGTCTTGCTCTCAGACTCAGCGATTAGATTAACATTTCCCGATTTCACTTAAAAATTAGAACAACAGAACCACTCCACAGCAGAACACATTGGTTCCAACCCAGTTACTTTTTGAGGTGTGAAAAAAAAACAACCCACAAACAACCAACCAGCAGTATGACTGTAACTCAAGACACATTCTTGAAACCAAAAGGTAAATAGGATAGAAAACCAAACAAGCCCACATGTGACAGCTCACCTCAGTCACAATGACCAGAGCCAGACTTCAAGCAACCCCACATTTGAAATCTGTCTCACTGGAAACAGGCCAATTTCCATTAATGACAATAGAAAAATGGGTTTTAAGCAGTTCAAATGACAGGCCTTCTAAATATATTATGATTAAAGTAGGATTTCAGTATTTACACTGTCAGAAGGATCCAGCATGGACTTGCACCACTCCACTGCTTCCATAGTACACGATCTTATGGTCTCAGTGCGGCCATGATAGAAACGCCTGGTCATGGCAGTTTCGTAACAGCAGCCCGGGCTAAGAAGAAAAATTATGGAAGAGTATCTCATTAACTTAACAAAGCTATAGGCTGTCTCAAGGAATAAAAAAGTCCTGCCAAGTATCCTACACATCTAGCTGAGTTAAAAGTGTCAGCAAGCCACTAATTTTCTTTAAATTTTGTGCCTGAGAAAGAGCCACAAAGGAACTCTACAAGCTTTTATGAGACAGATGACTGAAAAAGTACCGGTGCTATAATCATACCTCAAAAAGACTGGGTTGGCATGGCTATTTTCTGCCGACTACAGATCTATCTCTAGTATAACTAAGCTGAAAATAAGCAAGCTTCAGTTTCACTATGTATTTCCATTAAAGAAACCATCTACACCGTCCAAAACCTCAAAAATTAAGAGACACACTTGAAATAAGCAGCATGTCCCGATGCATTTGTAAGGAAAAGGCTCAAATCCTTCTCTGTTGCACACTGACACGCATCCAGCTTTTACCTGGAGCATCCCCAACCCTGTGACAGCCCATTTAATGCACAATTTACATGAAACATACTTGTGTGTTTTGAACAGACTTAACAGGCTATTTTAGTGAGACAATTAATTTATTCCAATGTTCAGCAAATTAAGATCTAACAACCTTTCTTATGACGAGACAGGCATCTCCAGTGACTAAGCATCACGGTCATATGATGAAACCCTCCTTTTTCTGAAGCAAGCAATACTCGCCAGGTCAGTAATGACTTATACAAGCCATAATCAGTGCTAGTTAGCAAACAGAAATTTGGGAACACCAATACCAGGAAGAATGCTGCCTTTTACCAACAACACAAAATCAAATGACACAGCCAGAGCCAGGCATTTGGAGGGTCACTATCTATCTCTCTATTATTCTGCCCAAACTTTCACATCTAATGTTCCTAAAGAAAGTGAGACACTGAGGTTTGCAAGGCTATTTACAGGCTTCAAAGACTAACCATTTTACTGGTGGCTGTTGCTTGCTACAGATAAAGCTTTCTTCTCCACCTGAGCAACTATTTGACATTAAAGAATCGCGCATTTGGTGTTTGCACAAATATTTGCTTTGTACAGCCCAAATTTGCGTTTTCATGGATTGTCTTCTGCCCTCCATTCCACAGTATGTACCTACATGATCCCTATGGGCACAAGGATGCAATTCTTCTGAAGTCGAGAGCACAAGCCCCATGGAGTTCAATGGCACAAAATAAGGCCCTATACAACTGTCAATTTAAAAAAAAACCCTTACTTCTTCATTCTTCTATCACCATAGCAAATTACAGACTGGCATTGCAAGGCCACTGCACTATATCTGCAGATCCACCCCTTTACTCAAAGTAGTTTTTTATTCCTAATCTGAGTGATGAGATTTTCTTACCGTCCATGGCATTTGTAATAAGCCAGCTGAAGGGCAAGCTGCACAAATGTATCAGGATGAAGTTTCTTCTTTCTAATCAATGCTTTGCCAAAGGACGTGAAGGCATAATTCACTAGGTGCAAGTCAGATACCTGTCAAACCACAGGAGGAAAAAACACAGAAGTCAAGAAACTGCAAATATCACAACTTGGTTCACTTCAAATAAAACACATTTGAAATAAACCAACAATGTAACAAATTAAACCATATTTTTAAGTCCCCTGATACATCAATTCATCAATAACATATACATTCCTGTTCTCCAGTATGGAGAAAGGCCAGCTAAAAACACACAAACACAATGGAGGGGAACAAAAAAAGTGACAATTAAGAGAAGCAGAAAGAAGTGCCACCTTTTTGTAATACCATTCTTTAGTATGTCCGACTTCATTTATAATTTTTTGATCTACTGTGAATACAAGTTCCTCTGGCCATGGAATATCCCTCACTTTATCTGATCCCTGGGAGGATGGGGACAGAAAGAAAGAGAGAAAACACAAAATGTTATCCATAAGAAAAGACATTAACAAATACGTTTGAAAGTTTAAAGGATAGATACCTTCCATTTTCCCTCATTTTCAAGAATCTTCTTTTCGGCATAAGATAACATGGTAATTAAAGCCATGGCATCGAAAGGAGAATGCTAGAATTGGAAGACAAGATATCACATTATTTGCATAACTGCAAGAGGATCAAATTGCTTTTTTCCCTACCCCACTCTTTTTCCTGCAGACCAACAGCTTTACTGCACAGTGCTGGACTTGTTTTTCTAGTTCTACAATACATATAAGTCCACCCACTGTTTTGACTGCTCTGAAGCCAGATAGGGAGGCACAATATACCACTGCTGTGGAAAAGCAGATTTCAGGCAAGGTGTAGGCCCTTCTGGCCATTCAATAACTAATTTTTAAAAATCTGAGTTTAAAAAACACAGCTGTTCAAATAGCTACATAATACAAAAAGTTAGTTTTAAGCCTTCTTGTGCAATGTACTTTTTGTCTTTGGAACTCCCTCATTAAATACTTTTAGAAATAAGATTACGATTTCAGATTTCATGTTCTTAATTCAAGTATGGTGTAATATTAAACACTGCGAAAGCAGACTGCTTTTGGAAGCTTGCCAGACAAGGTGCCTGGTAAACAAGGCTACACTAAAGAGGAACACATTAAACATTTAAAATAATACTCTGAAAGGGAAAATTTAGTAAATAAATACTTGAAACATTTATAGGGGGGGAAAAAAATGCAACTTACATCACAGAATGCGCTACAGGTTCCATTGGAAAAGAATATGCTATTGTAGGATTTATCTCCCCAGCGTACAGTCGGATCACCTGTTAGCCCCAGCCTTGTGATCTAAAGCAAAAGTTACACACTGTGGGTTTTAAAAAACATTAAGTATGCTGCCAACCTCTGTCAGCTAAATCAAGTCTCCATTAAGATGATGAGACCTCCCAGATAGATATTTTCATCCAGCTGAAGATGAAATATGATTATAAGCCTAAGTTTTTAATTTAAAGAGTCATAACAAGTTGATTACTATATTTTTGAGGACACTGAAGGATAGAGGGCTAAAAGATTATGAAAATAGATTTCAGCCATTCCCACTTCCAATGTCCTAACAATTCAAACTATTTAAGTATTCCTATGGATGAACAAGAGGCATTATCCACATATTTATCTGCTTCACTTTCTCTGTTCTGAAAAAGCAAGTGCTCCTTCTGCATACATATAGAAGAAATTTTTATACAAATAAGACCAGATATGAATTATCAAAATCTTTAGCTACCTCAGTGTAGTCCTCAGGAGTTCCGTGGGGACTAGAATCATCAAGGCAAACCACAAACAAACTTCTCTGAATTTTTTCCAGAAGAGTTAAGTTCTTTGGATCAAGATCAATCAAATATGCACGCAACTAGAAAGCACAAAAAGACAAAGCTAAGTGAAATGACGTATTTCCAGTGATCACAATGCTTTTCTCAGGAATCAGCTGTTGAAGTATTCCCACCTCTGCCCATTTTGTCCTTTCGTTGCTTGTTAAGGCTGCCAGTCCTGGTCCATCTGGTTCACTATGGCATCTTTTCTGTATATAAGTAAGTTGCCTTTAAGAAGATTTCAAAAACTGAAGTTAACAAAGAACATATGGAGAGAAAACAGAAGTCGCCCTTTTTATCTCTCTTTCTTTTGCCAAGCTGGAATTTTGGCTCCCCATTCACAAGCTAACGTGAATTTTCAGGAAGCATGAATCAGCTCCCTCAGACTCTAAGGGCAACTGAAGACCTGCTCTGTTTGCAGTCACTAATGGTTAAATCAGATTGCAGCTACCAGCCCAGTATAAACTTACATGTAAACAACCATGATCCGAAAAGTGTTATCATGCACTTAATTTACAACTAGATTTAAGACTTCAGCCATGTAGATCAAACTTCCCTGAGCAGCAGATATCTACAATACTGAACCTTTTATAGCAACTAATCAGATACAAGGGCAAAACTTCCACTCAAGATAAATGGTGAAATTTAAAGCAGAACAGTAGCCACAATACCTCCTAAATGTAGAGGCTGAATTACACAATAATACTTCTTTTCCTACCTTTTCCTTGCATTTTCCCTTTGAAGAGCTATTAACAGAGAGCTAATTTTTAGTTTGCAAAATCAGTTTTTCACATGCTGTTCTAGGTGTTAAAGAAGCTCCACAAATTACAGGCATTTAATCTGGCTTGTCCTTTGTTCCGGCAGTCTTGCCAATTAAACTTCACTACGGATCTTTAATTACACAGTTGTCAAAAGTATAAGACACCCATGATGAAGTTATAAAAAACAAACATACAAACAAAAAACCTCCACCAAACCCCAAACAACCACCAAACCAAAATCAACCTGCCCTTTCTACAGGCAAGAGAAACCTTTAGGGTTTTTTGTCTGTATTCCAGGCGTTCATTTCTTTGTACCTGTTAGATCAAGCAAGTAACAACTATAGAAATTAGAAATACATATGTTGAAGTATCATAAGTATTAAAGTACCAGATTAAAAAAAAGTTATTTTTGAGCTTCTCTAACTAGATTTTGTCTTGCCTAAGGAATTTCCTACTGAAACATCTTCATTCTACCCTTTCGTGTGATGTTCTATGGGTGTATTACAAGAGTACATGATCATCACGCTTCATGGCAAGAAGATGCCATCCACTAAAGAAGAATTTACTCAAATCTGAACCCTCAGCTAGAGGAGAAGCTGTAGCCTCTCTAACACCTAATTCTTTGCAGTGAAGGGGACAGAAAGAGAAAGATTCTCTTTGGTATGTAGCTTAAATAGGACAGCTCATTTGAAACAAGGTAGTTTGAAAACCTGAAAATCTCTGGAGGAGTCACCATAATGCCTTCATGTATAGCATCAAATGCAAACACTCGACCTCGACACAGGACTATTAAGTGAGATGGGCATTCACCTTCAGTTTCTGAAATGAAACAAACAATAAAAAAAACCATATGAAAATCCAACCGTGGGGATAAAGCGAGTGACAGATAACAAAAAAACACCCAGCAAGTCCTACAGACCCATTTTTTTGTTCAAAATGAGGCAGAATTCATACAGCTAAAAACAGGAAAGAAGGAAAAAGAATAACTTGAAATCCAATTGCGTGATCTTATTGCAAATTTGAAGATATTTTTAACACTGTCAGAGAAAATACAGAGAAGTACGTAACTTTCACTGTTATTAACTACTTCAAGTCATTGTCATTACCTAGTAGCAAATGTTATTTATTTGTGTATCCTGTAGGCAGGAACACTCTCTGCTGAAAGCAGTGTTGCTTGCTGAAAGTTGATCTAGCAACATTTCTCTCTTGCATGAGCTTGGTTTGGTTTTGTTTGCTTTTTTAAAGGGATGAATATAATGCAGCAAGCCTGCTGCTAAGACACTTTGCAGCTGATTGAGTCCTTAAGTTGTCAGAGTGTTTATGTGACCAGTTTCAGTTATGCAGCTCAAGATCTGAGATCTGCTACCACATCAATCAGAACCTGATCTGTAATCTGCAAATCTGTACAAAGGGAGCACTGACACACCGATTTGGTCACTATACAGAAACGCAGATGGTACTGGCCCACATTAGGCCAGGTACACCTGCATAGCATTGCCTTATGAATCCATCTATCTGAAATGAAGAGTAAACAAAGTTGGAAAAGATTCTGACAAAAAACAAATGCTAAAACCCCAAGAAATCTGGCCACTGTGCTACACCTCTTCCAGTCCAGTACTCCACTCTGAGAAAAAGAAGAAATGTATGCTACTTTAACCATAAGTATTTAACCGAGTGGGTATCCACATTTTAACTATAAGGCTTTTACATCTGTCTTTATGGTTCTACTTTCTGAATTAGATAATACAATTCAATACATACCTGATTAAAGAAATTCTAGACTGGGAAATTTGTCATTTCATGTAAACCTCACCTCCATAGATCACAAAATTAATTTCTAACATAAGAAAAATCAGAAGGTATGACATCAAATTCAATTACTTTAGGCAGCATTCTCCTAACCTTGGCTGTCTAAAGCAAGGGGTAGCATGAAGTTTGGAAGTTAACCTACCTAGAATTAAGTGTCTGAGATCTCACTACAGTTAGTAGAGATCTACCCAATACACTTAATGACATCTAATGAGCTCTCCACCTGTTCTCATTAAGGTGTCTGCTGCAGGCTGAACAAAATAGCTCTCCAGGTTCCTCCAATCAGGCTCTCTTGGCTTTTAGTGTGCTCTTTGATTCTGAGCTGACATTACCTGTCAAATTTTAGGTGTCTTACTCTACAATCTGAATACTATTTTCAAGTGTTTAGACCATATCAGTTCCCTCTATAGCCAAAGGAGAAAAACAGATCGCTCTCCAGATGGCAATTCTTTCTGCCTATCTTAGATACCTGCATATTTTGATTTGACAAATCCTTCTCTGGAGGTATTCCTATTTTTCCATATATCACAGAGAACGAAGACAACTAACTGGACTAAATATTTCAGCTGGAGGCAGGCTATCTACATGGAAATAGATATCACCTGCTGTGTATGTCATCAAAACTTATATAAGCAAGATTGTTTAATAAATTTCTTACAATATTTTAAGGCAGAAGAGAGACATGAATGACATAAATTGCATCTTCACAGAATAATAGCTTTGTTTATTAAGTGTGATCAAAACAGAACATTGAATTTCTACCATTTGAATGTTTCTTCTATGTTTTGGCACTTAAACTGACTCTTCAACTGTAATGCTACGATAAAATCCTTGAAACTTGCCTTCAACTTTGCCTTTTCTCATCATATCCTGTGGTATGGAGACTTCCTTATATATTTTCTATGGAGCAAGGCAATGCCTCCTTCTTGAATTTCTGAGTCTTACAGAAATTCACATCTCCCATGATTATCTACAGTGACACTGCTGCACAACTCTGCCTGCACCAGAACATGTGTGGGAGGGGCGTTATGATTTCAGCGAGTTGATTACTAATACTACAGTATTTGTTGGTGGAGGATGAATAAGAACTTTATACTTTTACCCTAGCTCTTTATCCTGCACCCTAGAAAACTGCTGGGAGTTTAAGACAATAGCTTCAAGAAGCACTATGGAATACTTTCAAGACTGAAAATAGAAGAAGCTGACCAAGCCAAGAAACAGCACAATGACAGAAAATAAGCAAGAATTGTCCCAACAGAATGTATGAGAACACACTTGAGAAATGCATTCTGTGGAAAATGAAGCAATAAGTAATGATGCTAAAATTTTGTCCATATAATAAATGTGGGTGGATTCCATGTATAACACAGATTTTGTCTTTTTTCAATTCTTAATGCTGGCACGCTTCTTATAGGCATCAGGCTGGTAACATACAATTTGAAGCAGAGCTTTCTTTTAATCTTATTTAGAAAGGACTAAATACTGGACCAAAGAGGGCATTTGTAGACTAGGTATCTTCTTTGCATCGTTATATATGCACTCAACCACCAGTATCTGATTTAGCACTTGAGGAAACAAGTATTTTATGGTTAAAATGACTCTCCATTAGCCCATTAATACAAAGTCATTTGCTTGTGTTAACCTGCAATTTGCATTTGTTTACCGGTTTTAAAATAACTGCCGATTGAGTCTCTGGTAATTCCAGGAATTTTGCAAGTGCAGAAGAGCATTCGAAATTGGTTCATGTCCAGAACAGCATCCCCAGATCTCTCTATAGCCACCTTCTCTCTGTAGTAAACCAATACACCAAAATTAAACAAGAGAGATGATAATTATGCAAGTAAATCAAGACAAACCCCATCTTTTACTGCAAAGAACGCATGCCACTGAACATAAACATATCTTTGCAACTAGAGTACACATAGATCATTAATATTTAGAATCAATTATTTTTTCTTAAAGTCTTACGCTCGTAATAGATCCCAGTATTTCAGGGTGTGCCATATATTTACACATGCTCTTTCTATCTGAGTGCCCTCTTTTGGTGGCCAGCAGTGTTCAATATAGGGACCAGGGCCTCCCATATTACAGTGTATTTGCGTTGATATGCGAAGATCAAGATAAGCCACATTCAGCCACCAGTCCTCCAGCTGAAAACAAAAAATGTTTAGCATCAGAATTAAGTTCTAATCATTAATTCTTTAATAATCACCTGATTGTTCCAACTGCCTGCTTTTTTTTTTAACTTTTTTTTTCTTTAATATTTTGAGTAGTAGTTCTTATATAACAGAAGGCAGGACAGTGGTTCAAAACTAACTGCTGCAGATAACTACACACCTAGCTCTTCTAGTTTCAGGCTTCAAATAAAATTCAATACTAGTTAAGCCCTTTAAACTGTAAACTATGATGATTTCTTCCCCAATATTTATCATCTTAAACTCTTGCAGATGTCACCTGTGGTTACTGCGAAGATCAGACAGATTACTCCATTAAAAAATGGAAGGAAAGGAGATGTGTGCGAGAGAGGAGCTGTGTGTGTCCCTTTAAGATTTAAAAAGTTCTCATGAATTCCACTTGGTAACAACCCCCCTTGTATCCCTTTCTCTGTCAAAAGCCAACTTTAAAGTGCTACCACATAGCTTCCTTCAGGAGAAAAAGAGAGACCAAACTCTAAATTCACTTTTTTTTGGGGGGGTGGGGTCGCAGGGGGGTTCAGGGTGCAGAGAGGGGGGGACAGAGGTGATAGAAGAAGAAACTGATAGAAAAAGCATTCAAAAGTGGTGGGTAACTTAACATTTCAGTTAGTGAACTCTCTTAGCCACCCAACTTTGAAAAAAACCAAATCACACAAATGTAAGTGCATGTGTTCATACCCATAGGCCAAGTGGCAGATACAAGGAAGATCCTAAGATTAAGAAAAAGCTAAATGACTCTCTAAATTTTATCCTGAACAACCAACTTTCTGTAATTTGAATTATGATTTCTTACATATCTAAATACGTACCCAATTCCTTCTCGTTTTAGCTCTTTCCAGTAATTTCTGATGCAACTCTTTCCCAATCCCATTTTCAAATTTTTTAACGATATCCTCAGTTCTTTGATATTCTTCTTGATTTAGAAATGGCTTGACTGTAAAAAGGAAATGGTTTTGTTTTAAAGACAACTGCATATTGAGATTTATTCCAAGATTCAGATAACCACAAGCAAGGGAGTAGATGAAAATACTCAAAATTTATTTTTCTAAAACAAATATTTGAAGGGAAAACACCTTTTACAAATCTGTAAATAAATGACAGTATGTTCTAATAAAACATACATACACACTTCTAAATAAATAAATACAGATGTTAGCAGATAAAAGCAATTGCTGAAAACCTGATATACCTAACAGATAACTAAATCAAATATATTTAAAACTAGCTGGAAATACTAGGAGTTCTGCAACTCCATCAGCTGCCACACAAATCACTGAATAATTAAATTTACAGGAACTTTGTTTGTAAGTTAATGCCACCCTACTGCACCAACCATAAGCTACTCGCCTTTATTTTCAAAAGTCCATTCATAGCCTACAAGCACTTTGTCCATCAGTTCTCATTCCTTGTCCCCACATTATGCCTACCTTTGAATGAAACTGATGGCAGTTACTACAACCCAATTCTTATATTTTAAAAAACTTCTGGATTTCTCTCAGATTGTATGCCATACAGGCCAAAGTTCTCTGTAAACATTTGCAAAACTAGTCATTATTTTAACCTAAAACCCTCCAGAAAGCCTTTTAAGCATGAAGTCACATCTTAACAGCAACAGACACTGCTGATGTCAGTTTCCATACAGGCACATCTCATTGTCTTCTTATATTCACCTTGTGTATAACACATTTCTTGTTTGCCTTGCTACTGCTAACCCTGTTGATCTACTTACTGCTGTTAACAAACAAGGAAGGATACCTGTTTAATTTTAGCAATCGTTTATCTGTATCTTCTCTAATCTAGCTTTTGCAAGTAACAACGGAGTTTCAGCTGGGCCAGGTCTCAAATAATTACCTATCCTTGTAGAATTAGAATCTTACTTCCTCACAAATTTGTCTTGCTCCAATTATGACTGCTTGCCTGCAACCACTACTTTTTTCTTCTTCACAAATCTAGAGATCATCTCCTCCAATACCTCATGTCAGCAGGGACTGCCACAACAGGCTGCTCAGGACTGTGTTGGGTTCTGAACATCTCCAAGGACAGAGACTCTACAACCTCCCTGGTAGCAGTCTGTTCCAGCACTTAACCACCCTCACAATAAAAAGAGTTTTCTTATGTTTAAAAAGTATTCTTGTATTTCAGTTTGTGCCCACCACCTCTTATTCTGCCACTGGATCCCACTACAACATCTGGCTCTGTCATCTTTACTCCTCTCCATCAAGTATTTACATACATTGCAAAGACCCCCCCCAGAGCCTTTTCTTTCCCAGGCTGAATGGTTCCAGATCTCACAGTCTCTTCTCATACATCAGATAATACGTGCCCTTAATCACCCTCAGGGCGATTCACTGGGCTCACTCCAGTATGTCCATGTCTTGCTTGTACTGGAGAGCCCAGAAACGGACACAGCACTCCAGATGTGGCCTCCCCAGCGCTGAACAGAGGGGAAAGATCACCTCTCTCTGCCTGCTGGCTACGCTTCTTCTAATGGAGCCATGAAGGCTGCTGGCCTGCCTTGCTGCAAGGGCACATTGCTGGCTCATGTTCATCTTCATGTCCACTAGGACCCCAAGGGCTTTTCTACAAAGCTGCTTTCCAGCCAGTCGGCCCCAGCTTGTGCTAGTGTGGGGGGTTATTCCTCCCTGGGTGCACAACTTGGCATTTCTCTTTGTTTATTGAACTTCATGAAGCTCCTGCCAGCCTGTTCCTCCAGCCCGTCAAGCTCCCTCTGATGACAGTACAAGCATCTGGAACATCAGCCACTCCTTCCAGCTTTGTATCATTTGCAAACTCAGACTGCACTCTGTCCCATCATCCAGGTCATTAATGAAGGTGTTAAACAATACTGGACCCCTGGGGTGCACCGTCAGAGACTGGCCTACATCTGGAATATGTGCTGCTGATCACAAACTTTTGAGCCCAGCAGCTGAGAGTTTTCAGTCCACCTGACCGTCCACTACCTAGGCCATACTGCATCGATTTGTCAATGAGAAAGTTTATTTAAAAAAAAAAGCTTTTGATGTGCCAAAAGCCTTGTTAAAGTCAATATAAACAATATCTAGATGCAGCTTGAACTGCACCACCATCAGTTCTGAACGCAGATGAAAAAAGAAATAATAGAGACAGAGCCACCCATCTATACCATTTAGCAGTCACAGAATCACAGTCAGGGTTGGAAGGGACCTCTGGAGATCATCTAGTCCAACCCCCCTGCCAGAGCAGGGTCACCTACAGCAGGTTGCACAGGACAGCGTCCAGGCGGGTTTTGAATGTCTCCAGAGTGGGAGACTCCACAACCTCTCTGGGCAGCCTGTGCCAGTGCTCTGCCACCCTCAAAGTAAAGAAGTTCCTCCTCATGTTAAGATGGAACTTCCTATGTTCAAGTTTGTGCCCATTACCTCTTGTCCTATCACCAGGCACCACTGAAAAAAGACTGTTCCCATCCCCCTGGCACCCTCCCTTTAAGTATTTGTAAGCGTTAACAAGATCCCCCCTCAGTCTTATTTTCTCTAGACTAAAAAGACCCAAGTCCCTCAGTCTTTCCTCATAAGAGAGATGCTCCAATCCCCTAATCATCTTTGTAGCCCTCTGCTGGACCCTCTCCAGCAGATCCCTGTCTTTCTTGAACTGGGGAGCCCAGTACTGGACACAGTACTCCAGATGTGGCCTCACCAGGGCAGAGTAGAGGGGGAGGATGACCTCCCTCAACCTGGTGGCCACACTCTTCTTCACCCAGGAAACCCGGAGTTGAAAGACTCCCCAGACCAAGGCTAGTCCAACACTCAGGTTTCACGTAGAGTGACCTTACTACCACTAAAGACTGTAAAAGGGAGCGATTAACCTCTGTTATTCAAGTTACAAAGTCATTACAGAGCAATATGCACATACACAAGCAAGAAAATAAGCAAAATTACTGGGTTCTGGTTCCTATTTGAGGGGTGAGCAAGATCGCTAGGAGTCTCAAGCACACGATGATGAGACGAGGCTGAAAACTGAGTTTGTTCAACTTAAGAGAATACTTTGCTGCACTCTGTACGACAACTGAATGGAAAGGCATAGCAAAGATAAAGCACAGCTCTTCTCAGATGCACAAGAATAGTACAAGAGAACACGGACTCAAGTTGGAACACAGGAAATTCCTGACAAGGAAAATGTGAGGGTTTGAGAGGGGTGGTATTTGCTTTTTTTGTTTGGTGGTTTGGGTGGTTTTTTTGGTCATTGTTGGTTTCGGTTTTGTTCCCCCTTCTGCAATCCTGAGGGTGATCAAATATCAGAACAGGTCACCCAGAGAGGCTGTGGAATCTCCATCCTCGCAGATATACAAAACCCAGCTAAGCAAGCCTGAGCAACCTGCTGTAGTCAGACCAGCTTTGAGCAGGGATCTGGTCTAGATGAACCCTTCCCAACCTATGTGATTCTATGATGACAGGGCCTCTTTCCATTTAAAAAATACTTGATCGGATGTAGAAGCGGCACTATGAGGAAGGAGCAGAACTAACCCCCCTTTCTCACTAGAGTTCAGTGAAACTTCTCTGTTGCCACTTTCTCCAGGGCCACAGATCTCATCTTCCTTTCTACATAGATCAGCTTCACCCATGAACAAGAACTACCCCATGAAAGACATCTTCTGTTGCATAGTTAAGGAAACCTCTGGAAAGCTGGACCTTTGGGTTTTTGTACTCTCAGACAGTCCAAGCTTCTGAGCCTCAGCCTCTGGGTGAGATGAAAGGCTAAATAACAGGGCTACGGCCACCTTCTCTGCTCAAGGCCTACATTCAAAACAAGGTTAGTCATCCTGAATCCAAAGTAGAGGCAGCTACTGTAAAGCCCAAAATAAGGCACCTTCCGAGACATACTCTGCCCAGATTTTCAAGTTGACTGGCTTTAAACAGACAAGTGCTTCACCAACAGGCATACTAACTAATGTTAAGTGCCTGGGATCCTCCTCCAACCAGAAAAAGACAGGAGTTTCCGAGGAATGATTCACAGCATCTATGAAAGGTCATTTGGAGCTTCTAAATTGTTCTTCAGAAGAAGCACCTCCCTTCCTTCACTCACCTTCACAAACTAAATAAATGAAGAGCTTAAGTAATGAGAATCACCAAGCTAATGTGTAGAATTCTGCACTGCGCGTTTTGGCTTTGAACAAGGGAGGACTGTGGCAGAACAAAAAATACTGGACTAACTTTCCTCCAACCTCCAGTGAGACTAAAGGAGAGCAACAATGATGATCAAAGTTATAGAATGACTTATGTACAAGGAACAGTAATTAGGAAGTAACTTCAGCATGAGAAAAAGGGACATGTGATAAGGTATTTGTGAAAACACAGATCAGAATCAGAAAACAAGAGCAAACAAATTCACTGTCAGATTTTATCATTCCATGACAGAGTTATTTATTAACCTGGAGAGCCAGCTGGGTGTACAAAACTAAGTTCTAAAGGGCAATTCTGTTATTGCACATTCACTATTGCAGCACAACTTTAGTTAATCTACATAACAACAAAAAGAAAACATTTTTTGACACGCATACACACACATTTTTTCCTCTAAAACCACCGTTTCATCAAAATGTGGTGACATAAGGAACAACAAAGAAAACCTATTACCATCTACTGGGCCATTTCCACTACAGTCAGAATAAAAGGGAACTCAGAGTGAACTTAAGGACTTCTATTTCGGGAAAGGGAAATTTTGGTATATGTTTCTGCAAAGGACAGAACTCAACGTCTTACTCTGTTAGCATTCCTGTATTACAGGTAAGATGATAAGACACAAAGCGGATGTTCCAGAAAAAATGCTCCATGTGTCCGAGTTCTGAAAATTATTGAAGAAATGTAGGAAAGTAATCTCAAGATACTAGGTAACGTATCTTTGTCATCCCTGACGTATCAAAGCCTGATACAATAATACAGAACTAATCAATCCTCTCTGCTTTATACACAAAGCTACACACGTGTACATTGATTTTGCTTTCAAAACTTTTCTCTTATGTGATCTTCTTTAGAGAGCAAATATCTCAGGACAGAAAATATCCAAAACCATCCACTACTGCCTTTTCCAACTACTGTATAATTAACAGTATTGGTGACGAAGAAGAACATTTAAGTGGGTTTTTTTGGTGGTTTGTTTTTTTATGGTTTTTTTGCTTTTTAACAAAGATCCTGGGCAAACACGGACATAAACAAGCAAAGTAGTCACTATGCAAAACAAAATTTGTAGATGGAGAAATACCTTTCATTAGACCAGCTGATAAGGCTGAAAAACAAAACCCAAAACCTTAGGGGGACAAAACCTCAAACCAAGAAGTTAACCTTCCCACACGCCCAATTCCCTTCCATGCTGAAGAAAGGTAAACGTGGACAAAATGGAAACTTTTACTCAGATTGCGCTGGGCACTTAAGTTTGCCGTTTTGAACCCCAAAAAAGGCCTTTTGCACTCTAAACTTGTCTCGATCCCCCATCCCAACGACATCAGACGATACAAGCTGTCTACAAATCACCTCACAAACACCTCCTGAATAGCCTGGTTACAACAGCACACGCCACACTCCTATTACAATATGGAATCATTACCTGCATCAAGGTATTTACTTAAAGATTCATCAAGAGGAGGTACAGGCAGGGAAGGCAGAGAATCTTGGTACTGAAAGGTTCGCTCCTCGGAGGATTCAAGCACTTGCTTTTCCATGATGCGGATCTGCAGCACGACATCAACAGGCCATGAACAAAGCCCAGATTTGAGACGGACGATGTATCTCCCCACACTGTTTTCTCCTTCTCCCCGCACGGTAAAAGACACGTATCAGGGAAGCGTCCGCTGACAAGGGCAGCTACAGGTGCTGTCTCGGGATACCTCGCGATTAACAAAATCGAGGCCTGCTGCTTCTCCCTCCCCCCGCCCCGAGGAGCAGCCAGCCAGCCCGGGGACACCCACCGAACTGCCGCCGCAGAACTGGGGAAGGGGGAAACCACCCGCTCAGCGGCCCCGGCTGCCGGCCGCCATCACGCAGCTCGNCAGCGGCCCGGGGCGGGACAGGGCCCAGCCGGGCCCAGAGCCGCCGCCGCACCACAGCGATGTTTACGGCAGCTCAGGGCCCGCGCCGGGGAGCTGCCCCGGAGAGGCCCGGGTGGACGGGGCTGGGGCTGGGGGCAAGGAGACAGCCAAGTCCAGCTGAGCCGTCCGCATAACCCGCTGCCGCCCGCCCCGCGGCCGAGGAAAGAGGCGGGCGGTGGTCACCGCTCGCCCCGCGGGGCACCACTTACCCTGGCCCGGACAAGCCCGCCGCCGCCTCAGCCGGCTCGCTGCCTGTTTTCACCTCTGCCCCACTTTCAAGCGGTCCCGGAAGCCGGGCGGGGCGGCGGCCGCGGGGGCCGTAGCTCTGCGGGGCCGCGGGGGCGGGAGCAGAGAGAGGCCTCGCAAACCCTATAGCGGGCGGCGGGACATGGGAGGGGTGTGAATAAAAGGAAAAGGGGAGATAAGTGCGGGTAGGATGGCGGGGGGGGGTGTCCCTCGGCTTGTGCCCTCGGGCTCTGCGAGGGTGAGGGCCCTCCCCAGCTCATGCTCCCCCGCGGGTTGTGCTTGTAACCCCGGCAGCACCTGGCGTGGGCCTGAACCCATCTGCGAGCCCTGGGGGGCTCCTGGCTCAGGGGTAAGTGGCGCTACTGCTTTGTGGGTGAGGAAGCGCTCAGGAGTGTGCAAGGACTGTGGGCAGATCGGTGGTTTTCTGTGCAGCCTGTTGAAGTGATGCTTGGTGGAGAGGCTTGTGGGGTGTGACTTGGGGCTCCACAGGAGCGGGGTTAGGCACCCACCACCAGCAGTGAGGATGAATGGGGTTTGGGGCAGTCCTCACCACCTGCAGCAAACGCTTCACCACAGGGTGAAGCACCGCTTGTACAGGGAAAGACATGTGAGGCCTACCCAGCCCCACTCACCATGGTTAATGAGGTCTCTGCTTTCAGAGACAGCTGCCAGTACTGCCCTTTGGCATGCCAAAGGGGTTTCTGCCACCTGTGTGCGTACATGGGTGATGTGTGATGGAGAGTCATGGCTCAGCCCAGAGATTTCTCCCTCTCCCAGTGTTGCTGGGGGACTGGGCTGCTCTGAAGAGCTCCCAAGCCCTGAGGGGTTCCTGATGAAAGACTGGCGGCTCAGATAGGTCTTGAAGTAGTAGTAGAAGCAGTTTGATGTGACATAGCCATCAGGGCAGGAGAGGGAGGTGTGTGTCAGGCTATCTGCATCATGCAAAAGTCTCCACACCAGGTAGAAGGTTTGGACCAGGCTAAAGATGAAGCCCGATGCCTGCCATCACTGCCCCCAGCCAGAGACTCCGGACCTTGACAGAAACTCTGTATAACCCTGGCCAGATTGCAGACCCTATTACCCGCTTCCATCCCTATGGGGCTCCAGGTGTCTTTCTACTATAAGCTGTATGAGGACTGCAGTGTCCTGTGGCTCCCTCTTTCCTTGTGGGGACTGTAGACTTCAGATCCCTGTGGCCTTCCCTCTCATCAAAGGTTCCTGTCACATGTTGTTTTTTAATACTAAACATTTGCTTGATCCTTCTCATTGGTTCCCAGGTAGGTCCAAGGGCAGCTCAGAGATTAAAATCAAGGGTAATCACATCTTCATCTAAAAATATAATTAGTAGCCTGTGCAAAGGAACAAAGGTATAATATGATTCTTCCAAAAAAAATGCAGTTTAACAAGTGGTTTGTAGTAATAGTTGCTATTTTTAAGTGGATTTAAGGTTTAGTTCAGCTTTCAGTTCAGAGCTGTAAGTCTAGCTTTGAATGAGTGTAGCAAAGTCAGCATGTGATAGAAAACGCTATCAAACTTGCAGTCCTACAATTATTCTTGCCACTGAAGCATTGGTAATTGGGAAATAAAGACTACTATTTCATATTCTGTATGACGAATGGCAAGTTTTTTAAATGTTGCTTCAAAGTCTTTAGTTGTAGCTATGGGAATTGCTGTGGCTAAGTTGGGCCCTAGCCAAAAATTTTCCATCCATACATTTTAGATAACACCAAGACATTCTAATACTCTGTTCAGACTGTAGAGGTGGAACTAGGAAGTTTTGGGGTTTGTTTTTGTTTTTGTTTTTTTCTTTTTGCATCATTCTTCACTATTGTACTTGCATAGGAGCACACCTAGCATAGGTGCTGTGAAAGCAAAGTAGATAAACTGTTCATCTGCCGAATTGCTACTTAATCCTACTCTTCTGTTGTTCCTAAAAAGAAAGATTATTATCCACATCTGTACATTTTTAGAGCAGGCAGATTAAGGACAAAAGATGGCATAATAGGAGTCACCTCATCTCTGTTCTTTACTTTCTTCGTGGCTGTTGCATCAATTTTAAAATATTTTCTGTGACATAATCTGTCATGCTCAGAGCAAAATGTCAGCATTGCTGTACTGCATTGTCACTCACAGCTGATGTGCACAGGGCTTCGTTCCTTGACTTCTTTCCTCTCTCCATCTGCAGCAGTGGCACCTTCCGGTTGCTTCCCTGTTGCTATGTACCCTTGCTGCCAAAATGGCTTCCTATTACCTATCTCACCATCTCTCCTCTGGGCCACTTTGTTCAGTCACCTTTTGCTATGTGCAGTTATATGTAAAGCAGTAATTTTTGGTTAACACACACAAAAGATAGCCAGGATTAATGACTTACTAAATTAGAATTAGTATGTTAACCACCTGTAGAGTCTTTGCTAGTCAGATGGAAAAGGGTCACCTTTCACTGCTCCCTGTGACAGGTGCTCGATGTTGTAATCTTCCACCTCATTTTCTCCCATGAGATGTTATTATCTTTCCATGTTGATGTCCTTCCTCTTGATGCCTGAGCTGCTGCCTGGCCCCATCTCAGCAGTCTTTACCTTTATCTCTGACTCTACCTTTCTTACATTTCATGGATCTACTCTGTGGACTTCCTCATGACTCTTTCTCTCAATTTAACGATTTCCTCAAAAATCTGAGCAAAGTTTATGCAGCTGTGCCATTGCAGAGCTAGGCTGACAGCAGAAACAGGAAAGGAGGAGAGGTTATCTTGCTCCGTGTCATGTTCACCTTTGAAGCATCCATGTGGCCTTTATATTTGCAGTTTCAACACCCTGGAAGGTTCAGGTAGTAAAACTGGGAATGCGTGTTGTGTGACTTTAATATTTATTTCAGTAATTTTGCATTAGTGATGCTGTGAGCATATCAGCTGCAAGTCTTCCACAAATCAGTTTCTCTATAATTTCCTACATTTTTTTCAAGTCTAAGTGAAGGGATGGGTAGACAGCTTCCTGGAGCAAAGAATTTCAGTTGGTAAAGACATATATATAGATGTATATTTCAGCAGCAGCTTTTAGATGTTAGCAATGACATTAACCTATTTGGAGCATAATCTGCTAAAAATGTAGCCATAAGTGATATGTTGCTGGGAAAAATATGACCAATGGAGAAAAAAGTTGAGTATACTCCATATTTTTCTCCATTACTTTATAGTGCCCAGTTATAATGAAGAAAGTTTACCTTCGTCTTTTTTTTTCAAGAAGCAAAGACCAGTAGTTTCCTGAACTCAGGAGCTATGGAGACATGGTTTCCTACAGAGTTTTTTTTCCCCATGACTTATTCATTTTGCTGTCTCCTAAATCCAAGATCACAACATTGCTTTTTCCTGAGTAGGAAAACTTCTAGGGATGCAAGTCCATAGTCCTAAAAAAACTAGTGAGTATTATGATGCATGTTACAGATGTGCTTTCTTGCTAACGGGATAGCTCTTTTTATGACCCTGTTATTTTCTAAAAAGCCTAAATACCTACTCTTGATAATACCTATTTTTTTTACTTTTATGAATGATGATGTGAATGATGAATGTGAACAAGCATGTGTGTGATGTAGTAATGTGTAAGGTGCTGATACAGCTGCAGAAATATGAAATTCCAACTGGATCACAATGTTTAGGACACGGAGATGTGCTGGTATCCATAGGGTGCACAAACCACATTTGTGTTGTGAAGATAAAATCAGTAGAGAATGACATTGCCTAACTGTCCTACAGACTTCCAGCTCTGTTATTACAGGCTTGCAGATATCAAGTTGTTGATGCGCTGACTTGTTAAGGCTTCCTTGTTCCCAACTGGATGTCTCATATGCCTGCCTGGCTGTAAGCGATCCAGTGCCTTTGATAGCAGACTCTGTACCTACCAGTGAAGTGCATCGTTTGGCTCGCAGGCTCCCTAGTTCACTTCTGCGCGTATTGGTGGGCTGCTGAATGGACTGCCTTAAATCAAAATTCAGTGAGTAGACAGCTGTCTGGGTATAGGGTTGCTTTTTGCTTGGCTTCCAGAATCTGTAGGCAAGCAGTTAAGGCAGGGATGCGTGAATGGGATGTGTCTAGTATGTAAGATTTACAAGTGCATAGATAGCTGAGAAGCCTGCCTGGTTCTGGACTGCCCAGCTGGTAAAGACCACGCTCCTGCATTTCACAAAAACTTGTTGTGCTATAGAATATATTTTAATTTGGGAAATATCAAAACAGCCCTGTGCTGCAAGCACTCAGTGTTTCTGTATCTTTGGCTTTATATTCTCTGCAGCATGGGACTGTTGGGTCTGTTTCTATGTTTGTCCTAGTGGCTGGTCAGTGCAAAATCAGCTTTGTTGTTGCTTGTGTTTTCCAATTAGTATTTGTCCACCTACGATAAGGTGATGCCATGACAGTAAACAAAGCAAATGAAAAAGCTCATCATGCCCTGAAAGCCTATGTCTCAAAAGCATGATTGAAAAAGAATCCAAAATTTCTTTATTATACCACATCTGTGTCCATTTTGGATTCTGCTGTACTAGAAGGATGTTGAAATACTGAAGTGAGTGTGGCAGGGGCCCCTGTGATTGTGACTGGAGTTGGCAGTGTTCAAGGAGAGGCCAAGAAACCAAGAAATGGTTTTGCTTAAGAGGAGAGTGCTAAATGAGGATTTTATTAATGTCATCACTGACCTAATGGAAGGGTATGAAGAGGATGGACAGAGCCAGACTCTTCTTGGATGTACTCAGCAAAAAGACAAAAGCCTTGCAGTTACAAGGAACAACAAGGGATTAGATAAAAAGAAAAATATCCTTACTGTGAGCATGGTCGAACACTGGAACGAGGTTACCTAGGGAGATTGTGGAGTCTCCATCCTTGAAGATAGTCAAAACTCAACAAGGCAGGGCTTGGACTATATTATCTCCAGAGGTCCCTTTCAACTTAAATTATTCTGCGATTTATCTTATTGTTCTTTTAATCTTTTATACAGCTCTTTATAGAACTAGAATTTTATTTTCAGCTTATACTAAATGTGAAAAGAATAAAAGAATATTCACTCCCCCAGGGAATATTTTCTTGAAGTTCAGTGTGTTTTTTTTTCTCACACTGCACCATATCTTTGCCAACAGTTCAACAAAGAAACATTCTTTTTGACTGTGAACACTCTGAAGCTGATTTTGTCTGCTGTTAATTCATCAGATCACATATCTAACTTAAAATGTATAGGGAATAAAATAAAAAGTTTTTTCTCTTGAAAACTTTACAATCCAGGAAAATCTTGATTATGCAGAGTAATTCTTATATATCCTTTATTCGTTGTAATAGGGTCTAAGTCAGATCTTAGGTATAAGGCAAATAGATAGAAGTAGTGGAAAGATAAAGACAATTTAGAAGTTGGGTTTTTTTTTTTTTTACAAGACAGCAGTTTTGAAAAAAAAAAAAAAAGAAAAAAAAAAAAAATT